>JAURVB010000374.1:0-13888 GCA_033002965.1 Piper betle
CAATGGGCTAAGTGGAGAAATTTCGAAGATAAAATTTTCTAAAGTATATAGATTATAACAATCTTCGACTGAGTCACATATCCGATATCTCTTGGAGCATGATATAATATATTAGTATGAATGTACCTATTAATCGTCAACTTGGTTAACACTATTGAAATGATGACTTAAACTTATTAATTTATATTTGTGTCAGTCTCATTGAAGAAAGTTTTTATAAATGAACAAAAAACATGAAAATATATATATTAACTATCATACATATTCAACAATTCAATATGCAACATGCATTTATTATATTAAAATTAACATAAAACACACATAAGAGCAACAAAGAAAGTTTCATGAATATTTTTGATTAAATTTAATTTAAAGAAAAAATAAGCAAAAAAGTAAAATAAAATATTTTCTTAAGAAGAATTTTCATTAACAAGCGATGCCCCCCCCTACACCCCCTCTACACTTAAACTAGGTCTTCTTTTTTGATTCATCAATTACTTCCCCACCTAATTAACCCATATCAAAAGGTATTTGTTACTTAATTTGGAAAATACTATTGAATCGAATAGCTACGATAAGACACCATTGAATCATGAATAATATATCTTCTTACCGTTGAATTATAAATTCCTCTACAAAAAAGGTGTGGCAAACATAAATTCCAATATATATATAATTTATATGATTATAAATGATAATATAATTTATGTAACTATAAACACTAAAATTTCAAACACCTGATATTTATTATATCATGTACCTCTACATAACAACCACTTTTTTATTTTTGAAGAGATCCATTTAGTCGCGATTGCCATATAGAGATGGAAAATTTGTAATTCTTTTAGCTTTTTGCGAGAAAAGGGGAAGAAATTATAATAACCATAGTGCCCTCCGAGTTAGCCTGGGTACCCAACCCAATATTAAAAAAATTATTAATAAAAATTTTCACCTACTTTTTAAAAAAATTAGTTGGCCGATTGTCTTGGCCAACCAAGTTTGGCCCTCATTAACCGAACCTAGATGAGGATGGCTAGATTTGGCTAGAGGCGGCCAAATATTGTTGCGCTGGGTTAGATTTGGCCGCAAGCACCATGTTGCTCATTGACTAGATCAGCGAAGGACCAACCAAGGGCCACCTTTGGCCAGATTGGCCATATACAGGTGTGGCCGGTGGTGGCTAGGTCTCCCCCTAATTGCGGTTGCTAATGGCCTTCGACAGCTATTCGATGGTTTGGCTTGACTTATTTTTTAAATAAATAATAATTTTTCTATTAAACTCAACTCTTATTATGAGAAGCTATTTATGACAACTTAAAAATTTTCCCATTTTCTATTAGTTAACCCTAATTTTCCCGCCATCTGATCATATCAAAAAATATTCTTATTTTTCTAATAAAAGACTTTTCTTTTAATAGTTTAAAATTGATAATTCTTATTATTATGGTTTAGAAAGTCGGTTCATGGATAGATCTAATTAATATTGTATTATGTATTTTGGCTTCCTTTTTGGTTCTTCTTACAATGAAATTGACTTGTCTTTGTAATTATAATTTAAAAACTTAGGATTTGAACTTGACTTGATAATGCTATGGAATGAAGTATATTTTATAATGACTGAATGAAATAATCTGATCCAAAGGACAAATTAATAAGTTTAAATCATCTCTTTAAAAGTAGATAAACAAAATTTTATAATTCATTTTTATTAATAAATTGGATTTTACTTCAATAGGTATGTGATGCTAATTTTAAGGATCTTATAATCTACCCACTTTAGGAAAAATCCATCTTCGAAATTTTTACACTTAGCCCGTGAATAACAATCTAACCCAGGTCCAATCCAACCCACCATTTGCTTTGATATCATTTGTAATGATCTGACCCAAAATACTAACTAATGGACCTAGATCATTTTACAAAAATAGTTAACCAAAGTTTTATAGTCTATACCTTCTAAATTAGATGAGGGACAACTAATCTTAATGGTCTAACACTAAGAGTCATTTATATTATTTTTTGCAATTAAGTAAATTAAATATTTTACAAAATTAGTATATATTACTCTTTTGCCTTATTTTTTTGAAGGATACTCTTTTGAAATTTAGAATTGATATATATTGATATATATTGATATATATATATATATATATATATAATTTACATTATTTTAACATATTGATTTAACTAAATTAAAAATAATATAAAATATTATAATAATTTTTATTACTTGACTTGAGGAGTCAATTATAAGATTATTTGGGAATCATCAGTGGAGTTTGTCACCCAAAACCGTAAAGAGTAAATTCGATTCAAAATAAAAATTAGCTTAAGATTATTTGGGAATCTTCAATGGAGTTTGTCACCCAAAACCGTAAAGAGTAAATTCGATTCAAAATAAAAATTAGCATAAAAAATAAGCTTTAAAATTATGTTTGTAACGGATCTAAAATATGAAAGTTATTGTATGGAGCGGTAATTTGCTACTATAAGACCTTACAACCAATATAGTTGAAGGCCTAAGTTACTTCAAACAAATCACTTACCTATTAAATGTCTTCGTGATAGTTTTGTTATTATAAGAATGAATAGGTCTTCTTATTTATGGTTCCATTGGGTCTACAATTAATATTAATTGTAAAACCTATGTTTGTACATATTTATCCGAAAATATTTATATCCGGTTATGTGAATAATATTTATTCAATTATGTGACAATACTCAAGCCACTTACATGGATGCCTTCCTGTATGTTACAAGAGAATTAGTCATACAGTTCCAAAACTGCCGGAGAAAGAATTGCCAGAGGAAGAGGTAGACATTGTTCTATAGCCGTTAGAGGAAATCTCTCACTCAGGAGCTATCCCAATTCTATAAAAGCAGGGTGTTATTGTTGAAGCAGGGGGGCTCGGACGCTAAAGGAAAAGAATTTTGCCAGAAAAAAAGCCGAGGGAGGAGCCCTCACCGGAGATGCTCCGGTGACCCTCGCCAACACCCGATCGATCACTACAGCTGTCACGGCCATGAATCCTTGCCCAAGATCCAAACTTTCCACTTGCCAGAGCCACCGGTGAAAGAGTCGTGTTGCTTTGAAGTGTTGCCGACGTGCTGTCCATGAGGGAGCTGAAAAAGGTTCTATTGCTCGCCAAAGTTTTGCCACTGGGTTCTTTGAAGCAGTACCCCTGGAATTGAGATCCTTGCTGCCTTTGACAAGCCT
This sequence comes from Piper betle, assembly GCA_033002965.1. NCBI lineage: Eukaryota > Viridiplantae > Streptophyta > Magnoliopsida > Piperales > Piperaceae > Piper > Piper betle. The sequence goes on from JAURVB010000374.1 coordinate 3,218, forward strand.
CGCCTGAGCATAGCCGCGGAGCTTCCCCGGGGGTTTGGAGTTTTACTGTAACACCCCAAATCCGGTTCACACTTGTGAACCAAACCGGCATGTTACAGGCCCCGGTTAGGTCGGCTAGCCCGAACCCAACTCGTGCGGATCCAATCTCGGCGTCTTAAGATGAAGATACAACTCGTAATGCATGGATGAATACACAAACCTAACATGGTACTACATGAACGACATGCAAGTCAGAGTACACACCAAACAATCCCGATAAAATTAATAAAAGTTTTGATACATAACGGACAGAATTTCCCCTAAAAATCTAATTAGGGGCCACCCTGTCAAATATACATATAAAAATATATGTAACCAACTATCAAATAATTTCATTCACACAGAATCTAATCTACTATACACTCATGCTGAAGCTTGGGTTTCAACCCATCATACTTTTGCTGCGCTACTCTGATCATTTCATTGTATCTCATTGTCATGCCTCAAACATTTACTCATAGCATGTTTATAAAATAATATCATAAAAAAAACATTAAACATTCAATCACCAAATGTGTGTGTGCAGAAGACCTTATTGCTCCTCCGTCCTGGCCGGCCCATCCATCTCGTGCTTATCACCTACATATATATAGGAAAAACGTCAGTAACAAGCGTTACTGGTCCGGAAAATAAAATAACTATAACAAACTGGCTATGAGAGCAAACTCTCATATGAAAGAAAACGTCATACTCCACGTGAACACTCTGAAGGGCACTACTGAGGAGCCACTGGGCTGCAGACCCGGTAGCATCCCGAACTTACTGCTCTGCTGCTGGTACTGTGCTACTCTCAGCACTTCTTTTTCAGTACTTCTCATGAAACTTTATCCTAAGCCCTCTCCGAACCTCCATATCTCTCCTGGCCTTGAGCACGAAGGCCGAGTACTCTCAGGCAGTCGCCTTTAGTACCCTTTGAACCACAAGTCCGGACATGCGCTGTACTAAACAGTACCCGTAAACCTCCACGTTCTCCGGGTGTGAGGAACTCAAACGCGGAGTTGTCAGGATCCCTCGGGAATGGATACAGTCCGCTGGCACTAATCCAGAGCCCGCTTTGACTGTCACGGCATCCTCTGCATGGTACGTGCAGTCGATTTCTCCATCTCTCGTCTCACTGAAAACGCGAAAACTACATATATATATATATATAGGCCTGGGTAGGGATTCATATAATAGGCCCGAAGGCAACTTGTGGTGGATCTTGTTTTCGAAATCATCCTCGAGGGATCTCATCCTCGAGGGGTTATTAATCCGGAAATATTCGATTAAATGGCCCGAGTTAAGTGGGATCCAATAAAACGCCACTTAACCCGCCCTGCAAGAATAAAATAAACATACAATGGAAGAGCGTAAAACAAGACGAGTCCTAAACGGACCTGGTAGAAGCTCCAAGCGTGTCATCGCGCCTAGGCGGCGAGCTCCTACTCCGTACCTACACATCAAAACTAGATACTAACGCCCGCTAACTAAATGATGCATCAAACACAATGAACATCAATCACAATTCAATCATCAACATCCAGCAATAGTTAAATAATCATAAATTTAAATAATTCTAACTCATCCTAGTCATACCAATTTTATTGTGTTTTTCAAAGTTACGTCCTGATCACTTATCATGCTGAGACTCCTACCTCATTAGATCGCTGAACCTTCATTCACACTTAATCTCATCATGTAACTTATCATTTCATCCCTAATTAGTCATTAATCACATCACACACAATTATCATGCTCAACTCGATCTACCTCATTAAATCACTCCCTATTCATTCTCAATTAATTGCATCATGCAATCATCACTACACTCATACTCATATGTTTATCATGACAATTATTTAATTCTAGCATGTTATACTAACAATCATAATCAATTTTAAAGAAATCAATCGGAGGTAATTATACCTCACGTCGTCGGCAATCGGCGACGGTTAGGGTTCCGTCGCGCGCCTCGGAGCTCGAATTCGGCGCTCCTCGGCGTCCAAAGCTCGATCGGGCTCCACCGGGTGAGCCCCGCGGAAGATCCGGTGAATTCCGGCGAATTCCAGAAATTCCGATTTTCCGGCGGTTTTCCGGCAGTTGCTGGCGGTTTTCCGGCGACTTCCGGTGGTTTTCCGGCAACCATTGCCGGTGGTATCTACTAGCTGGATAGGGGTCATGTAGGGTACCCTCGGAACCGGCTCGACGAGCCCGACTCATCTACGAGGTCGACGCGGCCAACGGAGGAGGCGGCTCGCCGGAAAACAGCTAAAACAGAGCGGCGGCGTTGGGTCGCTAAATCCGGCCGGCCAGGGCGGCGATGCCCTCCGTTCCGGTCGGGGAGGGTCGCTGGGTGGTCGGTGGTGCTGAGGCGACCACTGGATGACGGCTGCGACGGTCGCCGGCGACCGAATCGGCGACGCGACCAAACGCAGCCGCGGCGCTAGGCGCGGCGATTCCGGCGTCGCGGCGGCCCGATGGTGGCCGGGCCTGGTCGGGGCGGCAGGGCGACGTCGTCGCCGAGCTGGGCGGCGTCGGTCGACGGCCGGGCGGCGCCGACAGCGGCGGCGGTGGCGCGCGAATAGGGGCGGCGCGGCACGAGGGTTTGGGCGTGGGGAGAAAAGGTCGTCGCGAAGAAGAAAGGTTGGGTGGCAAACTCGTAAATAATACTTGACTCGTCTCCGGCTCGAGTCAAGTATCATAACTAACTCGTATTAAATCCTAAAAAAATTCATAAAAATCGGGAAAAATCCCGTAAAATCAAACAACACCAAAAAAATTATAATGATATGCTCTAGAACTATCAACCCACCCAAACTGCCCGAACGCGTCCTAACGCGGTAAACGGCCTAATACTAATTCTACGATCCACTATATATAAAAATAAAATAAAAAAAATGACTGGCATACTCTCATATATCTGATAACTCATTCTGTTCTGCTGTGTTCATGACGTTATCATCATATACTTGGGTACGCATGACCCTCATAGCTCATACACGCGACTGGCATCGGCTCGGTACACGTGTCCTGAAACTGACTCAACTCGAAAGATAACGGTCCAACCGACCGGTTCTGAATATAAAACCCTGACTCGAATCGTGGGTTTTACATTTACCCTGCTGCCGCTTTGCCTATCGCTGCACATCGTCGTGGAACCCTACCTCGTTGAGAAGGAGGTCTGCTATTATCCACCAAGGAAAGGCACTGCTACCACATCCTGCTACTGCCGAAGTCGTCGCCGACGCCTGAAGGTCACAGCCTTGCCGCATCGGATCTACCTGAAAAGGAAGTTTCTCTTTCGCAGGTAAAAACAGGGGACGTATTAGGAGGAATTCTTGCTGCTATCCATCACTTATTGCCGGCAGCCCATCACCATCTCCACTCGCCAAGGGAAGGAGGAATTTTACAGTACCCAACCGAGAGAAATTACCCAGGTTTCCATGCCCATGCCTCGCCGAAGTCGGAGAAGACGCTGCACAGAGCAAGGGGAATAGCAGAGAAAACAGAGCAGCGAAGGTCTGATTTCGCTCATTTTTTCCGACAATTTCCGGTCGTTCCCAGCCCCGTCACAAGATTCAGAGTGAAGGTCGAGAAGTGATCTACAGACCCAAGCCGATAGCCGCCGGAGTTCGTCGCCGTAGCCGCCGCAAAAAATTGGGGAGCGAGGAAGTTGCTGGCTGGAAAAGCAGAAAACAGAGCAGCGAAGGTCGGAGTTCGCTAATTTTTTTGACCAACACCGGTCATTCCCACTGTCGCCATGGAGTGAAATGTGAATACGAAGGAGTGGTATCGAAACCCAAAGTGAGCTTCGCCGGTGTTCGCCATTGCAGTCGCCGGAGAAAAGCCAGGAAGAGACCCATCCGACACAGAAGAAAAGATAGAAACAGGCGGAGACAGTCGCGGAGAGCTGATTTCGCGGCGGTTTTTCGATCGGCGCCCGTCGTTCCTAGACCTTCCGTTGCGATCAAGTGAAGGTGGAGAAGTGATCTACAAGCCCAAGCCGAGAGCCGCCGGAGTTCGTCGCTGAGTTCGCCGGAAAAAAATTGAGAAGTGACCGATCGGAGCAGCGTAGCACAAAAGTGCACAAAAGTGTCTAGCTTTCCGGCATCCGACCGACCGACCGGAGCCGCCGCTGACTGTCGGACCACCGCCAAGACCTTCACCATTCTGAGATCCACAGTTTTGGGTGAACTCCGCCACCATTCAGCTACCGGAAAAGCCGCCGCCGGAGCCCCAAAAGCGCCGCCGCGTCACGCCGTAGCCGGGTCCGTCGTGCCCGTTTACTTCTGCTGCATCCACAAGACTCGGCAGATCCGTGACCAGCCATTTACCCGCAGACCCGTGACCAGATCTAGACCGTGACTGCATTCGTGACCACCCGTAACCCGAATTGGAGCTGGTGTACAGTACACCACCCGTAGACTGGCGCACGCAGAAAGAAAGGAAGCCGGCGTACACCATCCGGTCCGATCCAGCATTTGTTTGGTTTGAACCAACCCGGAACGGCCTGGTTCAGCATATCAACACTCCAAAAAAATTTGAAGGCTTTCCAGACTGATCAAGGCAAATTTATCTAAAGGCAGCAAAAATTCACTGTTTTGTGTAACTTGTAAAAATCAAAAGAGAAATAGTGGATTGTGAGTACTAATCTCACCGTGGACTGACTTAGGGATTCAAGTTGAACCCTAAGGAACCACGTAAAAAATTTCCTGCGGGTCATTTCATGTGTTTGTAATATCTTCTATTTCCATCGCACTATCTCTTTGCGCGGCAAGGGCGCCTTGGTCCCACTGAACCTTTAAACCTCGAATCACACAAGAACCGATTCGAGGGGCGGACGATCCCGCGCCCGAACAACCTACCATCAAAAATTATTTTTCGTTGTATCGAGGTTCATGCTGAGTAGTGTTCGGTAGATTGTACAGTGTTCGTCTGGCCACATTTGCCACCGGTCCATCCCATGACCAAAAATTTATTTGTTATGGGAAAAGAGTCATTTGCAACGAGTTAACGGTAACAAATGACTGATTTTCTGCTGATTATGTTTAATAGTGTAAGTGACACTTTAAAGATCATTAAATAGAGAATGGGAAGGCAGCTGATTTATTAATAGAGAATGACAATGCTCAATTTTCCCCCATTCAGGCTAATCATATATATATATGGTGCGCTGCCAATTTGGGCCATTGGATCGCGATCCAATGGCCCGGCGTACCCTATCAAAAACCCCCCCACCCATGTCCGTCCGGCCAATCCCCGCCGCGGCCCATCCGGCCAACCCCCGCCGCAGCCCGCCCGCCGGCATCTCTGGACAGCTCCAAGCCGTCGCCCCTCCTCGGCCCCTCCGCTACCGCAGACCCACCCCTCCTGCCCCCTACCCCCGGCCACCACCATCCGCCACCACCCCCCACCCGGGCGGGGGTGGTGGCAGATGGCGATGGCCGAGGGAGGGGGCCAGGTGGCGGGGGGGGGGGGGCGCCAAGGGGGTGGGTCTGCGGTGACGAAGGGGCCGGTGGGCTAAGGAGGGGGCCGCCGCCAAGGGGGTGACGGCCTGGGGTGATTCGGGGATGCCAGCGGGCAGGCTACGACAGGGGTTGGCCGGATGTGCCACGGTGGGGATTGGCCAGACGGACAGGGGCGGGGGGTAGAGGGTGGGGAGGGGGAGGGGGGGTACGCTGGGCTGTTGGATCGCAATCCAACAGCCCCAATTGGTAACGCACCATAGCACAACTATATATATATATATATATATATATATATATATATATATATATATATATATATATATATATATATTATATATATGAGGAAAGAATTGTTGTGTTGCACGACTATAGCACAACAGCCAGCTTAACTGTGCTTGAGTTTTGATCTGGCCGTTCAAAACACATCTGACGGTCAGAAAAACACATCTGATATACAAAACGCTTTGCATTCCTGTTTTGCCATGCCGATCGGAGATGGTTCATCCTGCCCGCCGCACCTGCCACCGCTGATGACCTCCGCCCAGGCCTCCACAAGACACCCCCCAGCGTCGAGGCCGAAGTCGGAGGGGTCGAGGAAGACGCCGGCGCGGAGGGGCGGGGGGAAGCGGGGAGGGGCGGGAGCGGCGGGAGGAAGACGCCGGCGCGGAGGGGCGGGAGCGGCGGGGAAAGTATGATACTTTAGAGTAGCTGAGATGGCGGAGGCGCAGGCAGATTCTAGATCTCCAACCCCTTCATCGCCCCGCTGCCTCACCCCGTGTCCAGGTAAGCCGAAGCCTTGTCCCGCCGCCCTGCCGCCTCACCATGGCAGGGTACAGGCTCAAAACGAAGACGGGAAAAAGACGGGACAGCGACGGTACTGTCCGGTGTCGGCACTGGCTAGCAGCGGGCGGCCGACGGCGAGGTCGCCGGCGGTCGGGTGGCGCGGCAAAGATGGTGGGAAAACAGAGTATCGGCAAAGCAAAACACGGGAGAACGAAATGAGCAGGGGTAATTTCGTAATAAAAATTTGACTCGCTCCCAACTCGAGTCAATATTACGAAATATATCCCGAAAAATATAAAAATATAATAAAATATCATAAAATAAAATAATTGAGTTCTAATAGATTATTTTATCTTATGGTATTTTAATCTATTTTTTTATATTTTTCGGGATTTATTTCATAATATTAACTCGAGTCGGGATCGAGTCAAGTTTTTATTACAAAACTACCCCTCTCAAAAAATATGAACAAAATAGAGTAAAATACCATAAAATAAAATAATCTATTAAAATTCAATTATTTTATTTTATGGTATTTTCCTGTACTTTTTTATATTTTTTAGGATTTGTTTCATAATATTGACACTTTACCCCTGCCATTTCCTTCCCAACTCGTGTCAATATTACGAAATAAATCTCAAAAATATGAAAAAATAGATTAAAATACCATAAAATAAAATAATTCATTAAACTTGATTATTTTATTTTATGGTATTTTATTATATTTTTTATATTTTTGGGATATATTTTGTAATATTGACTCGAGTCGAAAGCGAGTCAAATTTTTATTATGAAACTACCCCTGCCCATTTCCTCCTCCCTCCCCTGTTTTGCCGGTGACTGTGTTTTTCCATCCCTGTTTTGCCATGACACCCGACTGTCACTGACCGCCAGGTGGTGACCTCGAGAGCGAGTCAAGCTTTTATTACCTTGCTATATATTTATTTTGCAATATTTTTTATATTTATAAAATATTTCGTAATATTGAATCATTCCTGACTAGAGTTAATATTACGAAATAAATATATAAAATATATAAAATAATTTTCTAATAAAAACTTGACTCTAGTAATGAATGAGTTAAATAGGGATGGAAGAACAGAGTTACCAGTAAAACAGGGGATGGAAGAACAGAGTCATCTGCAAAACAGGGGAGGGAGGAGGAAATAGGTAGGGGTAGTTTCATAATAAAAGGTTGACTCACTCCCCACTCTAGTCAATATTACGAAATATAGCTTGAAAAATATAAAAATATAATAAAATATCATAAAATAAAATAATCGAGTTCTAATAGATTATTTTATTTTATGGTATTTTAATCAATTTTTTCATATTTTTTGAGATTTATTTCAGTAATGTTGACACGAGTTAGGAAGGAAATGGCAGTGGTAATTTTGTAATAAAAACTTTACTCGCTCCCGACTATAGTCAATATTACAAAATAAATTCTGAAAAATATTAAAAAAAGTACAGGAAAATACTAGAAAATAAAATAATCGAATTCTAATGGATTATTTTATTTTATGGTATTTTACCCTATCTTTTCATATTTTTCGAAAGGGGTAGTTTTAAAATAAAAACTTGACTCGGTCTCGACTCGTGTCAATATTAAGAAATATATCTCAAAAATATGAAAAAAAATAGATTAAAATTGCCATTGAGCGGTGGGGGAGAAAACGAGGTTGGTGAAGAAAAATGAAACAATGGCAATTTTGTAATAAAACTTGACTCGCTCCCCACTAAAGTCAATATTATAAAATATATCCCAAAAAATATAAAAATATAGTAAAATACCATAAAATAAATTAATCAAGTTCTAATGATTTATTTTATTTTATGGTATTTTAATTTATTTTTTCAAATTTTTTGAGATGTATTTTGTAATATTGACTCGAGTGAGGAGCGAGTTAAAGTTTTTATTACGAAATTATATTTTTTTAAAAAAATATTTCATAATATTAATTCAGAGTTGGGAGGAAGTCAAATTTTTATTACGAAATTATTTTATTTTATTTTTTTAAATTCATTTCGTAATATTGATTCAAAGTCGGGAGTGAGTCAAATGTTTATTACAAAATTGCCATTGCCCTTTCCTTCCCCCTCTGTTTTGCCGCTGCCACCCCACCACCGGCGGCCTCGCCGCCTGCCGCTCGCTGCCTTCCCAACTTTTCCCCAGGCCTGGACGGCGTACGCCTGGGGTCGCCGTGCAGCACATCCAAGCGGCCCCTCTGCAGGGCTCGCATCCTTGCCACCACTGCCACGACCCCTCTGCCCAGATCTCGTCGACGTTCGAACGGATCTCACCGTCACCGCCGAGGGAGAGGGGGACGAGGAGGCTATCAACGTTGGCGGCAATGGCATCGGCGGTGGAGACGGAGCGGATCTTGAGGCAAGCAAATAGACGCCCCTCTGTTTTCTGGCTAACAGGGGCCGCCGGCGGATCTTGAGGCAAGCTGGCGGCGGGCGGCGAAGGGGTTTGAGGGGTGGCGGTTTTCTGCGAGCCCCCGGCCGTGCAGCATGCAGCGTGCGGCGGTGATCGACTCGCCGACAGGAAACAGAGGAAGCGGGAAACACCGCTTCCTCCGGCTTGTGTTTAATTTTTATGTTGGGTTTTGATTCCAGCCGTTGGATTGAATCCAACGGTTGGAATCAAACTGCAGCACAGCCAAGATGGTTGTGCTGCAGTACAGGAAACTTATTTCCTATATATATATATGGAAATAAATTTCCTGTGCGTGAGCACAGGCAGCTTGCCTGTGCTCAAGTTTGATCTTGGCCGTTGGATTAGCATCCAACGGCCAAGATAAAAAAACATGAGAGGGGGTGGCCGCCGGCGCCGCCGCAGCGGCGACGGCGGAGGGGCGGGAAGGGTGCCCGGCCATGGCGACGGCCAGGGGCGGCGGCGACGGGGACGAGGTTGGTCCGGGGGCGGCGGCAACGTGGTCGCGGGTCGCCACGCGGGGGCGCGAGCGCGGCGGGGTGGCGGGCGGGGGACGGGGGACGGGGCGGCGCGGCTGGGCGCCCGTTGCCGCAGGGGTGGGAGCCGCGGTGGGGAGGGGCGGGGCGGGGAGGTGGGCCGCCGGGGTGCACCGCCGCGGCCGACCCGGCTTCGGGAGGGGCGCGGCAACAGGGCAGCGGCCCCGACGGTGTGGGGGTGGTGTCGCCCGGCGGCGGGCGGCGGGCCGGCAGGGGAAGAGGCGGGGCGGCTAGATCCGCTGCCCCGTCGCTGCCGGTGGTGGAGGGAGGGGTCGCCGAGGAGAGGGTTGCATCGCCGCCCCGTCGGCCGGGGCGGCGACGAGCGGGGCAGGGGGTGGCGTCGCGTTGGCCGGCGGCGTCGGCGATGCCGCCCCATTTTTTCATCCCGCCGTTGGATTGAATCCAACGGCTGGATGGCTCGAACACAGGTAGCTTGCACAGGTAGCTTGCCAGTGCTTAAGCATAGTAAACCCACCTTCTATATATATATATATACACACACAAACAAAAACACGTGAAAAACCATCAAGTTCCAAAGAATAGAACAGAATGAGTTTCCTCTTCTAAGGAAAATTTCGGCCATCAGATTTTATTTAATGGTTTAGGCTACTGACCATTTCCATCTTCCCATGCAAGCTACATTTCTCTCCCTTCTCGAAATGTTCTGTACGTTACCCTCCTATTATTTTCTTGTTGTGTCTCCATGTTCTTCCATTGTCTACTCTCTACAGGTTTGACACTCTTGCTTTCGATGGTCATTTTTCCTTGTGAATGAGTGGTTGAGACTGCTAAATTTGGTTTTTTCTCTTCTTGAAATACAGATGTCGCTACCCTCTTCCACTTATTCTTTGTCAATTTGAGTGAGATGAGATGAATCTAGGAGAAAGGCTACTGGGTAAAGCTTTATGTTCTTTGCTTTACTTTTTAATTTTTCCAACTCCACTCTATTAGATGTCACATGTATAGATTGTATTCATTTTCTTGTAAAGTTTTAATCTTCCTTGTAAAGCTTCAATCTTCTTGTAAAGTTTTAATCTTTCTTTCAACTTTAAGCATTAACTCTACTACCCTAATATACATGTGCATATACAAAGTTTGAAGAAACGGGTGACTATATATTATGGGACTTGAAGTGTAAAACCCACGATTCGAGTTAGGGTTTTATATTCAGAACCGGTCGGGTCGACCATTATTTTTTTTCGAGTTGAGTCGGTTTCAGGACACGTGTACCGAGCCGACGCCGGTCGCGTGTATGAGCTATGAGGGTCATGCGTACCCAAGTATATGATGATAACGTCATGAACACAGCAGAACAGAATGAGTTATCAGAATATATAAGAGTATGCTAGTGATTTTTTTTATTTTTATATATAGTGGATCGTAGAATCAGTTTTAGGCCGTTTACCGCGTTAGGACGCGTTACGGG
>JAURVB010000376.1:0-125788 GCA_033002965.1 Piper betle
GCTCAAGTGTGTGCAACATCTATGTGTCCTTCCACTGAAGCCAACCCAACACATTAAAACACAAGACCTAGATATCGAATACATATACGTGAACATGCATCAAACACAAACAAAAGAACAAAAGAAAATAACGACACATTGAGTTTAAGTGTGTGTAGCATCTATATGTCGCTCCACTAAAGCCGACCCAATACATAGGAACACAAGACAGACATATAGATTCAGAAAAATATCGCAAGAGTTACTGGTCTGAAAAATAACTAGTACAAACTGGCAAGTGGAATCTACTTTCCACGAGGAAGGAAAACCATATATAATCTCCATGGGAATGCTCAAAGGGCATTTACTGAGGAGCCATCAAACTACAGACTCAATAGCATCCTGAACTGTACTGGCATTATGCCACACTTGATAATAACTGGTCCCACTCTCGTGAAAGAGCACATAACCTAAGCCCTCTTAAAACCTCTATATGACACCTGACTAAGAGAACAATGACCAAGTACTCGCAGGCAGTCGTTTTCAGTACCCTTTGATACCACAAGTCTAGACATGTGTTATACACAATAGTACCCGTCTACTCCACTCCTCTCCAGGTGTGAGGAAGCTCAAGATGTAGAGATGTCAAGATCCCTCGGGCATGGAACAACCCTCTCACTAATCTAGAGCCTGCTGCAACTTGCGTATGCGCCCACTTATGGTATATGCAAGGTCAAATTCACCAATTCTTGTCTCACTAACAAATTAACAAAAACTATATATAGCGCTAGGAAGGGAATCATATAAGTAGACCCAAAGGCAATGTGAAGTGGAGCTAAGTTTGAAAATAACACGAGAGATCTCAGCATCAAGGGTTATTAATTCCGAAAGTAAAATACGTCTAAATAGCCCATATTAAGTGGGGTCCAATAAAACATAGCAACTTTACACGTCTTACGAACTTGAAATCATATCTTTGATAGACTAGATTGGCAAATGTAAGAAAAGTCCTGAACGGATATGTGGTCTAAGATCCAAGCGCATTGACACATCTATGGCAAATTAGAACTTCAGAAACTTATATTGGAACTTACTACTAGTAAAAAACTGACAACTCTATATGATGTATGATCATGGTGTGAACTCACATCAACAATAAGATCAAACGAATCAACAATAGACACTTGACATGCAAGTTGAGAAACAACAAAGAAAAATGGCTAATAAACAAAAATGAATAAATAAAAAAATAAACTCATGGATAAATAAATAAATAATAAATACATTAGAATAAATAATACAATAATCATAAAATAATAACAAAATTATATTTCATAAGTATGCAGATAAACACGAGTAAATAATAGCATATATGTGAGTAAATAATAAATAAATAAATAATAATTTAATAAATTAATTCATAAATTAATAATTAATACTAATTTGTCATGAATAATAATAGTACTGCTACTAGATACATGAATATATAATTAAACACAAATGAATAATAACATACGAACGAGCAAATAAATAAATAAATAAATAAAATTTGATAAACTTGAATGAAATTAATATCAATAAGTAAATATATCATTAATAATAATAAATAATCATACGAACATTCATCACATACAGACATTTATTTAAATAACAAGAAATAAATAATAATGAATAAAAATAAAATAAATAAATACATAATGAATTAAAAAAATAATCATAATATCAAGATAAACTAAATAATGTGAATATATCTAAATTAATATAAGAGCCCTCGAATTATCAGAAATACTTAAAAAATGGATAAAAACGGATTAAAATGGGTTGAAACTAGATTGCTAAGTCAAATAGGTCAGTCGGACCGAATTGAGCCAAGTTAACTTGGCCGAGTCCCATGCAGAGTTGATTTGGCCGGACTCGATTAATTAGGCAGTAGCCGGATCCGAACAGGCAGACACGACACAAGTGTGAACAAGGCAAACTCCGTAGACAAAGAAAAAACATCATTAAAATTAAAAAGCAAAAAGAATTACTTACCAAAGTCTATAACTCAAATTTTGATCTGAATTCAAGTAGCACGAAAAAAAATTATGTACAAATGAATTTTTTATTTACTAAAGACTCTTAACATAGAAAATTTTTGTACGAATTAATTTTCTATTTGCTTAAGATTTTTAATATAGGTAAGGATAAAATAAGGACGTAAAACACTTGTAAATACCAACGGTAGAGTTTTCCCCCCTCCACGTTCCTCCCTCTCCCGCTTTCTTGGTTTGTACAGCGGCAAATATACAAGGTCAAATTAAACATTGCAACCCTCTCCCCCTACCTTACAATATATGAAATTCATCCTACACATTCATAAATAATAAATTCAACTTCCTCAACAAGAAATGAAAATTTATATGCCGAGTATCCATACAACATGATGTTGCATAAAGTGAGAATTTTGAATTGTAAGTAGTTCGCAAACAAAAAAAGAGAAAAGGGAAAACATATGACTATACTGCGTTGTATATGATTCTCTACATTAAGGAAAAAATCAAGGCATTCAGCATGGAATCCCCGATTAGCCCGTAGCCCAACATTCACTCAGACAGCCTCCACAAGTTCCCAAAAGCTGCCGACCCAAATAAACTCTCTACGCATTCTGGATATCCTCAAACAACTGTAAATGCTGATTGTATTGTTGATGAAACACGAGAAGCTAGCGTTTGTGTGGCAAAGTCTTGGAGTTGTTTTCTAGCATCTACATCCACAAATATAGAAATAACCAAACCAATTAGCAGCTGCCCATTAAAAAGAGTTGTTTGTCAATCTGGACCTAAGGAGCTCCCACATAATCATACCATTGAATTCCTTGATGTTAAGCATTATAAACTATATACTTCATAATTATACGAGTATAAAAGCTTGAGTATTGTTTTCAAGGTACAAATGCTAAGTGGCCCTGTGCCAGCCAACTTAGTTAACCAGGCCATACTAGTTTCCAGTTTCCACGTTGTGTATTTTCAAAGTCGTGAGTAAAGAATACGAAATTAATGTGTTATTCTTAAACTCTCAATCTTTCAGCAGTTCTAGAAAAACTAAATCAAAAGCATTAACACATTAAGAGCTTCTCATCCGAGCACATATCAAGCCTGCACCAGAACAATCTTTGAACAAACCAAGCTTCCATTATTTAAATACTACAACATTTAGTTACCATCTTGTACACTTAATGCAGCAGTTTGGTTAGTTCTCTAAACATGAGATAATAACGCATGCAATTCATTCCATACCAATGCCAGCCAAAACCAAAAATCAAGTTTTTAAAGTTATTACTTAATGAATGCACATTCCACATTGGACAAACAAGATGGTCTAAAATTCATGTTTAACAGATTGCCAAAGCTAAAAGGACATTGTACATACCTTTGCGACATTTTGTAAAGCCAACAATATTTGCAACACTAAGGCTCAAACAAACTCCAACTACTAGAAGATAATCAGCTTGAAATCGTATCAGTGAAAAGATTCCAAGGAAAATCCATGCAACAGCCTATACGTAATACAAAAACATCCTTTAAACTCGTGATGCAATTTATCAAACTAACCAACGTTCAACAGCTAAATTCAGCTTAGGAATACAACAATTATGCTCCATTTTGTATGTACTGGTTTTATCTACTTACTGCGAGGTAAAGGGTCCACCAGAAAAGCCACGAATCCTTCTTGTTCATACGAGCCAAAGACTACATATAAGATGAGTAGCATGGAAATAAACATAAAATCCTCAGGCAAAGATTAAATTTGAACAAACTACTTTCATTAGAGGAAAAGGCAACCAGTATTGACGCGAAACATAATCGAAAACGAAAACAAAAAATAACCTCTTGATCGAGACATTCAAACTTCCAGACACTCTCACCCTGATCATCTATTTCATTCCACCACCTTAAGCCCACAAGTATCCGACCGCTCACATTTTTCACAACCCAAAAGTCAAGCGCCGAAAGAACGACCGTTACCACAAAAATGATGACAAAGCTGTCAAAAAAGAGGGCCGACAAAACATAGAAAGCCAAAGCAGCAGCCTGCAAAAAATAGAAACACAAGTACAACACAACCACCCAGATGAAAAAATTGCAACATAAAAGTCAAGAAATTCATCAAAGGTATAAAGCATAAGTAAACATCAAGAAACTCAAACCTTGAACAGGACATGGAAGAAGCAAGTTTTAGGGTTGGCGTAGTTCTCCTCAGGAGGCTGTACAGAAAGAGCCAACACAAGATTAATCGAAAACAGAACTCTCATTTGACAACCAACTAATTCAAACATTATTACCACAACAACAACAACAACAACAAAACCCATAACCTAATTCATAAAAAGGATGCGAACTATCAAACAAAACTTCAATATTATAAAAAAATAAAAATTAAAAAAAGGGATCTTTGATCGGCGCTAGCTCGCAGAAGACAAGTCATTTTTTTCCAGATCTGGCCAGACTTCTCCGTCGAATTTACAAAGATCTGCCGGCAAGATGTGTTTGTCATCCACAGATCTCGCCGGGAAGTACATGCATCAAACCCATCGATCATTTTTACAGTAAAAATCGACAAAAAATCACCATTTTTACCATCTTGACGTCTCCGTTGGCGTCGTCCTCCCCTGAACTGGTCGAACTTGCCGGACTTGATCTGGAGTGACCAGCGGCGGCCGCAGTGGTTAGCGGCGATCGGCGGCCGCAGTGGTTAGCGGCGATCGGCGGCGGCCGCAGGTTAGCGGCGACGGCGGCGGCGCGGCCTCTCCCGGTCTTAACCACTCTTCTCAACACTTCTCCCTCTTCGACCGCGGAGAAGTAAATTTAGACATTTTGTCCATTTGGACATTCGCCCATTTATTCCTTGTCCGTCAGAGAATAAATTTAGGCATTATCATTTAAAATTGATACGGTCGATCTGCCCAAATAAGTTATGACCAACTCAGCAATCTGTCCACTTTTAACCTGTCGTATTATAATCCAAATTTTGATTTTTTTTATAATCTGAGCATAAATGTCGATTTTAAATGTAATTAAGATTAAAAAATTAAATTAATATGTTATGATATTTGATTTATTTTTTAAAAATAGTCAAATCTTAATAAATAGTTATGACTATTTATATTTGATTCTTCATCATCTTAAATTTATACATATGACAGGCACAAACATGAACATATTTGCCTATGTTGAGTTTGATAACCTATACCCACAAACTTCTATCGTCAGTGACTTAACCCTTAACAACTCCACAAGAAGGGGATGAGGTAAGGAGAAAATGAGGATAGGGGGAGGATAGGTTAGGCAGGTGAAGATCAAAACCCTAAATCATAGAACTAATTAGAGGCTTGAAATTTTATAAATACTCAGGAGTTGACAATGAGAAGAAGGAGCTCGTTGCATTGGAGAAAATTGAAGAAGAAAAAGCAACTAGAGAAGAAGAAGGAAAGGAAGAAGGGAGGAGCCCTGCACCAGAAATCCATCTATGACGACCACCCCCTAGCCCACACAGTGCAGAGCTTGGAGTGCTCCCAACACAACCAAGCGTAGAGCTTCTTGGAGGAATCCGAAGTGGGGGGCTTGATGCTGCTGCAAAGAGAAAAGAAGAGAAGGAAGAAGAAAGGGGAGGAACCCCTCACTAGAGATCCATCCCCTACCAGAGATCCATCTTCGGTGACCCCAAGATCACTGGCGTGGAGCTTGGAGTGCCCCCGACATAGCACAACCAATAGCCACTGTTGGAGAAGCATGTGTCAAGTTCGCTATGAAGAAAAGCTCCACGTCGGAGTTCCCCTCACTGAATCCGGGAACAAAACCCATCCGAGATCCACCATTGGAGAAGACCTCCATCTGCTGGAAAAGCTTCGAGAAGTGGCTCACCGGAGCAGTCTAGCAGCAGAAAACAACAACAAGTAGTCAACTTTGGGCCCTCTGTACGTGCTGGCCAAATCACCGACTTGGCAGACCGACACTTCCACCGGACTCTCCTCAACACCGCCAACAAATCGAAGTCAAGAGCCACCGCCGGAGAAGCTCTCCCTCTTCGGAAAATAGCCCAGAAGACTCTTGCAAGAAAAGTGCAACAGCAGTATGCAATCATCTTTCTAGCCTCTGTCTGACCAAATGGAACCGTCGCAAGACAAGCTGCCTCTAATCGATTGCCCTTGTCTCTGGGTACAAACCCAAATTGAGTACAACCGCAGTAAGTCACCACCTTCATCAGAACTTTTCGCCGTCATTGCCACTTGCCAGTTTAGCTACAAACCATCAAAATACCTCCAAGCGTGTCACCAATCAGAGATCTATTGATTTGGGCGGTCGTCGCTAGCCTCACTCACCGAAAACACCATTGCTAGAGCCACCAAATTGGCATGGCACTACCGCCACAGTCAGCAGACCCATTTACGGTTGATCGAGTCTACTTGCTCTGCCCAGACTCATGACCTCTTTCTGTCTCTTGTGAATCATGACCATGACTTGATTATCTAAATCATGTTCCTGACCCGTTTCGCTACCCATACTATTTACCAGCACACAGCACGCCATCGACCACCTGACGCAAACCTTGGCCCAACACCTGCATACGCCACCTGGCCCGATCCAGCTTTTATTTGTTCTGAACCAACCTGAGGCGGTCCGGTTCAGTCACTTATCACTTCGCAAATAATTTGAAAGCCTTCCCGACTCTGGATTGAGACGAAATTTGCTAACCCACCATTTTTGGACGCTCTGAAATGTAGTGGTGGGGATTTTGAGGATTTGACGACAAAAGGAGACGAACCAAGGCATTGAAGTTAAAGTTACAAAAGCCAATTAAATTAAAGGTAACAAAATTCATTATTTTGTTTAAAGTAAAAATCAAAAAAGAAATAGTAGATTATGAGTACCAATCTACCCGTGGACTAACTTAGGGATTCGAGTTGAACCGTAAGGAACCATGTAAAAATCTTGGGTATTTATTCCTTGTTCGAGGCATTTTATTTATTTTCTACCTCGCACGATTTCTTTGTACGACACAAGGGTGTCTTTGGTCTCACCAAACCCACTCATTCAACTTTAAGCGAAGACTAATTCGTCGAGGCAGAAATCCCGTGCTCGAGCAGTATATCCAAATTTAATTAAAATAATTTTGTTTAATATTTTAAGAAATTTCATGAATTTTTTGTTTTAGAATATTTGAATTTGATCTTATTCAATAAGTTATTTGTTTTTAATTGTCTAATGAACTTTACTTTTTGTTTGCTTACATTCATTGTTTATAAATTTAACATAAGTTAAATATGGTGGTTATGTATATTTTCTTTATAGATGTCCATAAGGATCAAGACTTATTTAAACGACTTGCATATAAGTACTCGAGCATATGAATACTAACAGTGTAAGAAGATTGAAGAGCATATTTTGTAAAAACCATGATTTTATTACAAGACTCGAACCTAAATATTATGAAATAAATATGGATGAACCAATATGGTTGGTTATCAAGTTGACCGGTCATGGTTCGACTTAAGGTCATCTAGAAAATACCTATTCATTAATGGATGATGGGGTGTGAGAATTTAATGAAGGGGTCGTTGAACCTAGGAAATACCAATGGATGATGGGGTGTGAAAATTTAATGGAGGGAATAGTTGAAGTGTATATATATGCAGGAGGAGGAAGTATTTCATCCCTCATCTCCGTCCCAGGTAACCTCCCCATTACTGTGTGAGTATTTCATCCCTCATCTTATTTGTTTCCATTAGGATTCTTGCATGCAAGGTTTGAAGACGCCTTGCCAAGTTGCTAGATCTCCAGCGTCTTATGCATGAGGTTTTTGTCGATTGCTTAGTTGTTTTGTAAATGGACATGTTAATAATTAAATTATCAATTAGATAATGGGGATTTGGATGGGGATAATTAATAATTAATTATCATTAGAATTGCTGAAAATTTAATTAGAAATGAAGACTAACATGAACTTATTACATCATTTAAAATTGATAGTATATTAGTCATGTAAGTTGCATGTAGGTTCATGCAAAATAAAATTATACTATGTATAATTTTATGCCCTCATTCAGATTAGGGTTCACGGGTCACAGTCAGATGAAATCACAAGTCAGGTACGTATAATAGGTAGAACATCGTACTTTCCTTGTTGGTAGCCTAGGTCGGCCTTGAGCCCAAATTCGACCACCATGCGCCGAGTGCAACCGGGGTCAAAGAATTGACTCAGTCTGACACGGGGTCGTATTATGTGCGTAAATTGTGTAATGCATCGATATTGTTTTGGAGTAGTGATAGCCGCCCCATAAAAAGGCTACGGCCGGGGTGAGCGAGGCACAACGATTCCTCGCATCGCACTGGGAGTGCCGAGTGAGTGGTAGCCTCCCTATAAAGAGGCTACGGCCGGAGTGTGTGAGGCACTGGCACTAGAATTGGCAGTGAGAGCTTCGCCACAAACGGCGGCGTAGCATTCACCTGAGAGCAGTGATAGCCTCCCCATAAAAAGGCTACTAGCTGGGGTGTGTGAGGCACTGGCACTAGAGTTGGTGGTGAGAGCCTCCCCATAAACGGGGCGTAGCATTCACCGGTGCGTGACAGCCTCCCATGCAAAGGCTGCGGCCGGGTGTGAGGTACTGCCCAGAATTGGTAGTGAGAGCTTCCCCACAAGCGGGGCGTAGCAATCACCTGAGTGCAGTGATACTTCCCAATAAAAGGCTACGGTCGGGGTGTGCGAGGCACTGGCACTGGGAGACGGTAGTGGTAGCCTCCCCACAAAAGGGCTACGGCTGGGGTGTGCGGATCACAGCGGATACCTCCTCCACATTGTTTTGGAGTATAGCGCGAATCGCTCCACCGCATATTAAAATAAACATAAGGAAATAGTGGAATGTACTTGATTTGTTTTATCTTATTATACTACTTAATGTTGTAATCACTAACGCGGAATTGCCTCCGCAGGTGTATAGATATGAAAGTAGGTGATTGACAACCAGGGCATGGAGCAAAATAAATATGAGGACTCCTTTTATTATTTATTTGAGAAATAAGTATGGCTACTGGGAAACGGTCTAAGCCTGTGGGATCTTTATATATGTTTTTGTTAAATAAAAATGTTAGTCATATTTGTTTAATTGTGAGTAACACCTGGCCAGCTAGGCCCACAATGTTGTGACAAATGGCCGGGTCGTTACATATTTGTTGAACCCGGCCTGTCAATCTAGTGTTTTAAATGTAGTTTATTGTTGGATCGATCCAAGTAGTAAGCAGTCAGTTGAGTTCGATCGGTTTAGCATTAGGAGGATCCTTGTGTGCTGTTGTGGGGTTGGGCAATGGGCGCATCTACTGTGAAGTTTTTCAATCGGCCTCAATTGCCAAGCCGGTGGCTTGTGTTGTTCGGTTGTGTTGTATAGCTTAAGGTCGTGTTCATACGTATTTCATCTCTAGTGTCACATTAGCGTAGAATTTTATTGGTTAGGCTTGGTATTTCAGTATACCTCCAAGATTTTCTTTTTCTCTCTTATCCTCTTTCTCGTTCCTCCTCTCACCATTTCTTCTTCTCACGTTTCCTCCCTCCCTCCTTTCTTTTTCCTTTTTTATCTTTTCCATCTCCCTTTTACCTTTCCCCATCCCTTTTTCTCGTTTCTTACCCTTTTCTCCCTCCCTTCTTTTCTTTTTCCCTTTTTCTCCTTTCTCCCTTTCGTTCTTTTCTTTCTTCTCTTTCTTCTCTTTCTTTTCTTTCTTCTTTTCCCAGTCTCCTAGCCGATCCCTCCTGCCCCTTTTCTCTAGGCCCTCCCCCCCCCCTTCTTGTTCTCCATCTCTGCTTCCTTCCCCATTCCTGGCCACCACCACTACTGTCGCTTGCTGATGTCATCTGCCCCTCCTTCTCCTCTCCTTCCTCCTTTTTCCCCACCAAAGTATGCTCCCCTCTCCCCCTTTCTTTTTATTTTTCACACAATCTATGACATATTTGCACATAAATCTCCCTATTTATGCATGTAGATAGGTAGATCATCATTATGTCTAGGGATCTATTAGATTTTTTGTTGTAAAATGTAATAAAATATCTGATTCAACCCAAATTTGTAAACTTTACTAACTAATCTACCTAATAATAGTTAAAATTATAAAAAGAATAAAACTTTATAATTTTTTAGTCACATTCGGGTGACCTCGTTTTGCATCCAAAGTTGATTAATTAATCAAATATTTAAAATAAGAATATTTTAACTCATAGTTAGTTATGAAATAATCACACTGTGAAAATCTTATGTTAATAAATAATTAACTTGATTATCTTAATTAAGTAAAGAATGTTATGATTATTTTAATAATGATAATCTTTGATTAACAGACAAAGGTATGGCTTTAACTCGAGATCTTTAAATTCTTCAGATTTAAATTTGCTAGTGGCAAAATTGCATTCAAGGTTAAGTTTAAATAATTAGCCCAAAATCTTAAATTAGTTTTCATAATTTCACCAAGTTCTTATTCTCGATTAGCTTGTTTGGTATCTCAATTAAATTACCTTGAATCTTTGCGCTATTTTGATATCTCTAGTTAGATTTAACTACGTGGGTTGAATCTTGAAAATTATTTTATAATTAACAGAGATCTTCGTCTTGATATCTATTTTTATTTTACAGAATCTTAGTGTTGGCAACTGTAAAACCCGTGACTCGAGTCAGAGTTTTACGGGAGTGAACCAGTCGGTTCAACTGTCGGTTCGAGTCGAGTCAGCTTCATGGACCGCGAGCTGAGTTGAGGCCAGCTGTGAGTTATGAGCGATGAGAGTCATGTATGCTCAAGTATACGATGATAACGCCTAAAAGATGATGAAAAATGGGTTATCAAGTATGTGGAGGTATGCAGTATTGATTGTTATTTTTATTTGATCGTAGAATATTTTTAGGGCCGAATGACGAATTAGGACGCGATATAGGTGAGTTTGGGTGGGTTATTAGTTATAGAACATATCATTTGGATGTTGCTGTGTTTGTTTGATTTTACGGGATTTTTCCCAATTTTTTTGGATTTTTTAGGATTTATTAGGAGATAGTTATTATTATTGACTCGAGTCGGAGTCGAGTCAAGTTTAATTTACAAAACTGCCATCGCACGCCTTTTCTCCCTCCCGACCGTTCTTTCATCCCAAACCCTATCCGCCGCCGCCGCCGCTTGTGGTCGCCGCCGCCGCCGCTGCCGACGTCGTACGGCCACCGATCAACGCCGCCCCGCCCCGCCGTGCTGTCGCCGTGCCGCCACGACCCACCCCGGCCGCCGTCTCGCCGCCACGACGCCGGAATCGGCCCACGAAGCCGCCTCGGCCGTCGCCACTCCGAGCCGGATTCCGCCGCCGTTCGGCCGCCGTCGCCGCCGCTGCGACCACCAGTACCACCCCTCGACCGTCGCCGACATTTCCCCCATCCATCCCGACCGCCGTCGAGGCCGGCCGGAGCCCCGATTGGAGAACGCCGCCGCCGCCACCCACTTTCGACGCCGCCGCCGACGGCCATCGCCGCCTCGGCTACCTTGTTTGACACCACCATTGGACCAAGCTCGTCGAGCTGGTGCCGATAGACCCCCTGATTGCTCCGTCCCGAATCGTCGCCGGAAAACCGTCGGAATCCGCCGGAAAACCGCCGACACTCGCCGGAAAACCGCCGGAACCGCCGGAAAATTGGATTCGTGGGAAGTTCGCCGGATCATCCGCCGAACGCACCCGGTCCAATCTGATCGGACTTCGGACGCCGCTAGGTGCCGAATTCGAGTTTCGAGCCGCGAAACGGAAACCCTAGCCGTCGCCGATTTTCGACGACGCGAGGTATAATTTATTTTAACTTAATTAATTCGAAAGTATTGATTATTAGAATTTGCATGCTATGATTGATGAATTGTGCATTGTAATTACTTATATAAATGTGGATTTGATTTAGAATAAAATGTGAAATTTGTTGAATTGTGTGGTGTTAAAAATAGAAGTTATGAAACTAATTAGGGTTATTAAGTAATAATCATGATCTAATGCAAACTAACCTAAGTAGACTTGCTAGAATTGATATAGGTTGATGTGTGTTGATTGATGCGTGATTGTGTTGATTGTGTGTGCATGCTATAGGATGTGTGATTCATCATGCGGGCGTTAGTTTTTAGCTTGATTGTGTAGGTACGGTGTAGGAGCTCGCCGCCTAGGCGCGTGGACCCGTTTGGAGCTTCTACCAGGTCCGTTTAGGACTCGTTCTCTGTTTTACGCTACTCTATTGTTTATTTGATTTATCATGTGCAGGACGAGTTAAGTGGCGTTTTATCGGATCCCACTTAACTCGGGCCATTTAGCCAACAGTTCTTTTTCGGATTAATAACCCTCGAGGATGAGATCCCTCGAGTTTGTTTTCGAACTTCAGATCCAGCTCACGATGCCTTCGGGCCTATTGTATAAATCCCAACCCAGGCCTATATATATATAGTTTTCGTGTTTTCGGTGAGAGATGGAATGAGGGTTACTTGCGGCCACGTCTTCAGATAGGGCGTGTGCCCGGAAGAGCGGGCTCTGGAGCTGGGGAGAACCCACTTCGTTCCCGAAGGATCCGGACAACTCCACCTTTGAGTTCCTCAAACCCGGAGAAGTGTGGAGGTTTACGGGTACTGCAATGCAGCGCATGTCTAGACTTGTGGTTCAAAGGGTACTGAAGGCGACTGCCTGAGAGTGCTCGGCCTTTGTGCTCAAGGCCAGGAGTAATATGGAAGGTGCAGAGGGCGGTAAGGAATGAAATTTGATGCGAGAAGCGATAGAGAAATGGCCAAGGTATGAGGATGAGAAAGATAGGGGACGCTGTCGACCCGAGGGCGACGGCCCGACGGCGACGGCTCCCGTATGTGCCCTGATGAGAGTTCTTGAGGAAGTATATGGTTTTGATTCAACAGGAGAGTTTGCTCTCCTGTGCCAGATTGATATTAGTTATTTTCCGGGCCGGTAACACTCGTTACTGACGGTTTTCTATATATATGTAGGTGAGGAATGCGAGCGATGAAAGCTGTCGGGACTGCGGAGGAGCAGCACGGAACCGCGCACACATGTACCTGCCGCGTGTAACGTATAATGATGGTGTGTTATTATTATGTAAATGATAATTTTGATGTGTTCGCGTGAATGTATTGCTTGTTATGAAACGAACTGATAAATATGAATGAGTAGGGAGCCTTGGAGTTCAGACTCGGCTCGGGTAAAAACAAATGAGATAATGATTTAATGTCATGGTAGATTATTATGCGTTATCGTATTTTCATAAAATATTATATATTTTCTTTTGGTTTCTCATTTATTATTTTGTCTTGTTTTTGCTTGTACATCTTAGTATGCATGTAGGACCACGTTAGAACCCAATTGTTCTCATTCATGCATTTAATATTTGCATCTCCATCTTAAAACGCCGAGAGTAGATCCTGGACGGCTTAACCGAACCCAGTAGATTAGCGAACGGTTCGGTCGCCGGTGACATTTCCGGGTCGGTTCACGGGTGAGCCGAAACGGGGTGTTACAGCAACTCTGTAGTTTTGTTAAAAATACCCAAAGGCTCTCATACATGAATATTCATAACGGTTCACTAGCCTCATATCATATTTGCAATCCACATAGAGACCAAGCTAGCTTCCCCAAGAGTCATTCTCAATCTTTGCGTCCCTCTGAAAAACCTGCAACACCACACTATAGAAAATATATGTCAATAATCAATAATTATCAGTCTGAAAATAACTACGAAAAACATTTCCAAACCAGCAAATAGATGACTCATCATCCATGGGAAACTTCAACATGAAATCAGAAAAGCTCTACACCTCCATATCATCATACTAAAATATGGCCAGGCCAGTAGGGCCTAATCATAATCACTAATATAAACATGCGCACGAACTAAAATACTCAATAATAAAGTATCAATACTACGCATGAGCCAGAATCTATTTGACTACAACATGCCCGTGGCCAATAGGGCTCATCTAATCATAATGAAACATCGCATGGTGCAGATACACTCAACGATGAGCATGCTCATGCTGAATACACGTTGCTTGTGGGTACTAAAAGTGAGTATCATAATCATGATCATAGCATATTTAGTCCCAAATCGGTTATCACAGGTGGGTACTGATTGGGTCCCTTGATGGACGTCATGCTCCCATCCATCATGTGTGCATAGGAAGAGTCTAATAGATAGCGCTAAAACGACTAATTTTGAGTTGGATCTCATCTTTGGAAAACATATCAAGGGATCTCAACCTTGAGGCTTTATTAATTTAGAAAATTGATAAGATGACCCGTACATAGTGAAATCTAATACAACGTCACCAATTACATTCTCCGACATGAAAACAAAATAACGTAGAGCCAAGTAGTAGATCAATTAGAGTGGAATCCTGATGGACTTGTGAGGTAAGGCTATGTCCAAGCTCAGCATGCTCAACTCTACCCACCCTATCAAATGTTGACCACTACTCTAACCTTGTATGATGCATGCCTACAATGACATGAAGACAATCCTACATGTGGCAAATGATATGACATGTAGAAGAGTAAGGAATTGAATACACATTAGATCACATTCAGTCTCATGTTGAGCGTATCATTACTGGATAAGATTCTGTAAAATAAAAAAGACATCAAGACAAAAGATCTTTGTGTATTATGAAATAAATTTCGGGATTCAACTCGCGTACTTAAAACTAACTAAAGATATCGAAATGCTCGAAACATTTGGGGCAATTTATATAAGATACGTTACACACTAATCAAGAATAAAATCTTAGCAAAATTATGAAAAGCAGCTTAAGTTTCTGGGTCAATTATTTAAACTTTTACTGTAGTGACTTTGATTTGAAGAACTTGAAAGAAATCCAGTTTAAACCATCCTCATGCACGTGAATCACAGATTATCATTATTAAAATAATTTTATTTTGTTAAATCAATTAAGTTAATAAGGTTAATTATGAATCAACTAAAGATTTTTACACCATGATCATTTCACAACCAAATACGAGTTAAAATATTATTATTTTATCTATTTAATTACTTAATCAATTTGGCACGCAGAACAATGCGACCTAAACGCAACCAAAAAATTATAAAGTTATAGTCTTTTCTTGTTTTGACCATTATTTGGTAGATTAATTGTTAGATTTTACAAATCTAATATGTTATTATACTTTACAATAAAAAATCATAATTTTAACACAAAACCCTATGGAAAACTTATATATCTACTAAGGATGATGATGAATAACTTATCTACATCCTTGAACAAAGAGATTTACATACAAGCAACTATGACATGCCCAAAAATGAAAAGAAAACGAAGGAGAGAAAGCACACCTTGCGAGGAAGGAGAAACGGTGAAGAGGAGGAGAGGGGAGGAGGAGGACAAGGTCGGAGAGGCGAGGAAGGAAGAGGAGAGGCCTGAAGGAAGAGAGGAGGGTGAAGGTGGGAGAAGCGGTGGTGACCAAGGCGAAAGGGAGAAGAAGACGGGAGAGAAAAGGGGTGAAGGGGAATGGCTTTCACCCTGCCTTGCCCGTGTCAAATGCCGCAACACTCCCCAAGTGAGCACCACAGTGCTCTGCACACATGCATGCCCCACACATGTACATAGCACCACTCTACGGACGTCAGTGCTAGAACCAGGCCTGGAAAGGGGAAAAGGGAAAAGGGATGGGGAGACTCAAGGTAGTTTCTAGGGCTCATCTAGTGTTATCAAGGTACCCCTGAATGTTATGACTAAGCAACCAAAACTCTAGAAAAACGTGACATAACAAACAAAACATGCACGACACATGTGCAAACATGTAAGATGCACCACACAATCAAGCAATATAAACCACCGGCTAGTTAATTGGGGAACACTTGAAAACTCAACAGTGGACATGCCCAATGCCAAGCCCACAATAACAAACAAGGATCCTTCTAACAACAAACTGATCAAACAGGACTGACTACATACTACTCGAATCGAGCCAACAACAAACCAAATGTAAAACACTACGCTGGCGGGTCGGGTTTAACAATTACTATATTATTATCGATATTGTTAAACTTATCATTTTTGTTGTCAAGACATTTACCGTAACAACTACTGTTGTTGTTACTAATATTGTTACTATTATCGCATTGTTACCAATATTGATATTATCATTGTTATTGTTACTGATATTGTCACAGTTGTCACACTGTTACGAAGAACAATATTGCCACTGATACTGTTACTCATATTGTCATGGTTATGGTAGCTGTCACCATAACTATAATGATAATGTTAGTGTCCTTGTTATTACTGTTATACTTATTGACTGAATGTCCAGGTACTTAATGTTGCTGTTATGCATACATATTGAATGTTCATGTACTTAGTGTTACTGTTTACCTATTGACTAATGTTTGGGGACCCTGAGCTTAGCCCATGATTTTACCCTATTAACTCAAACTGGTTTGATTCAGTTTGGCATGATCCGTGGCAGGCTGATTTATTAATTGAATGTTATAAGTATTTGATTAATATTTATATTGTAATGTTTATTGGAGTGCTTGATGTACTAAGATGGCTAATGCATCTGTTATATCATAAATGGACGACTATAATTTTTCTAGGAATTTGGAGCACTTAATGGGGTGCATACTAATTAACACTGTAACACCCCAAATCTGGTTCACGCTCGTAAACCAAACCGGCATGTTACATGCCGCGGTTAGGTCGGTCAACCCGAACCCAACTCATGCGGATCTAATCTCAGCGTCTTAAGATGAAGATACAACTCCCATGCATAGATGAATGCACAGTTTTAATATGATACTACATGGACGACATGCACACTAATTTACACACCAATACAACTACACCCAAATTCAATAAAAATTCTGAAACAAAACAGACAGAGCCTCCCCTAAAAGTGCAATTAGATGCCACCCTATCAAAATAATATATATAAACATATATGCATATATCAACCATTTCATTCACACATAATCTAATTTGCTGTATACTCATTCTGAAACTTCTAAAGTTTGGGTCTCAACCCACCTGTGTAATATATTCATGTTTCACATCATATCGTCATGTCTTGGCACTTAATCACAACATATCATCATGTCTTAACATTTAATCACAACATTCTTAATATAATAACATCATAAGCAAAATATTAACCACTCTATCTACTGATATGTGTTCAAGCGACATCATTGCTCCTCCTTCCAAGCTAGCGCATCCAACTCATGGTTATCGCCTACATATATTATAAAAACACGTCAGCAACAAGTGTTTTTTGTCCAAAATATAACTATAACAAACTTGCTATGAGAGCAAACTCTCGTATGAAAGAAAAATGTTCGTATACTTCTCATGAGCTTTCTGAAGGGCACCTATTGAGGAGCCATTGGGCTGCAGACCCGATAGCATCACAAACTATCTGCTTTGCTGATGCCTCTTTCGGCATTTTTCTTATTTCATTTTTCTCTGGTCCATCGGGACTACATGTATATCCTAAGCCCTCTCCTTACCTCCATAAGTCTCCTGGCCTTGACCACAAAGGCCGAGTACTCTCAGGCAGTCGCCTTTAGTACCCTTTGAACCACAAGTCCAGATATGCGCTATACTTAATAATACTCGTAAACCTCCACGTTCTCTCGGTGTGATGAACTCAAACGCGGAGTTGTTAGGATCCCTCGGGAATGGAACAGTCCGTTCACTAATCCAAAGCCCGCTTTGGCTATCACGGCATCCGCTCATGGTACGTGTAGTCGATTTCCCCATCTCTCATTTCAGAGAAAACTCGATAAAATTACATATATATATATATATATATATATATATATATAGGCTTGGGAAGAGATTTATGTAATAGGCCCGAAGGCAACGTGTGGTGGATCTTATTTTCGAAATCATCCTCGAGGTTTTATTAATCCGGAAAAGTGTTTGGCTAAATGGCCCAAGTTAAGTGGGATCTGATAAAATGCCACTTAACCCGTCCTGCAAGCATTAAAACAAACATACAATAGAGTAGAGAATAAAATAGAGACGAGTCCTAAACGGACCTCGTAGAAGCTCCAATCGTATCATCGCGCCTAGGCGGCAAGCTCCTACCCCGTACATACACATCAAAACTAAATACTAATGCCCGCTAACTAAATGATGCATCAAATTCAATGACCATCACACAACATAATAATCATCTGCCACAATCAACAATCAATAATCATAAATGTGAATAATCCTCACTCATCCTATTCATACCAATTTTATTGTGTTTTTCTAAGTTACATCGTGATCACTTATCATGTTGAGACTCAATTTACCTCATTAGATCACTTAACCTTCATTCACTATTAATCACATCATGCACTTATCACTTCATCCATAGTCAAACATCTATCATGATAATTAATCAATCCTAGCATGTTGTGCTAACAATCATCAAGTTTAAATAATCAGATCAGAGGTAATTATACTTCTCTCTGTCGACAATCGGCAACCACTAGGGTTTCGTTGCATGTCTCGGAGCTCGAATTTGACGTTTGTTGATGTCCGAACTTTGATTGGGTTCAACTGGATGAGCTCCGCGGAAGATCTGGCGAATTCCACCGAATCCGGTTTTCTGGCAGGTTCAGCAATTTTTTGGCGGTGGTCGCCGACAGCGTCAACTGGCCGGATAGTGGTTATATTGGGTACCATTGGAACTGGCTCGGCGAGCCCGACGTGTCGACAACGTCGAAACGGTCGGTAGACATGGCGGCTAGCCGAAAAATGGAAAAAATAGGAGCGGTGGCGATGGGTGGAGAAATCCGACCGATCTGGGCGGCGATGGGTTTCGATCTGGTTGGGAAGGTCGTGGGTTGGTCGAAGGCGTTGAGGCGACCACTAGATCTCGGCAGCAACGGTTGCTGCCGACGGAATTAGCGATGCAAGCACAACGTAGGTGTGGTGCTAGGTCTGGCGATCTGGCATTGTGGAGGGCGATCGACGACTGGGGCGCTTGAGGTGGCACGGCAATGCCACAGCAGAGCTTGGCGGCGACGATCGGTGGCAGGCTAGCATCGACAGTGGTGGCAACAACAAGCGAAGGATGGCGCGGCTAGGGTTTGGATGGGGAAGAAGAAAGAAAGTGTCGGGTGGGGGAAGGAAAACAACTGGGTGGCAATAACATAAATAAGACTTGACTTCTTTTCGACTTAAGTAAAGAATAATAACTAGCTCGTAATAAATCCTAAAAAAATTCCATAAAATCGGGAAAAATCTTATAAAACATATTACACCCCACAATATCACAATGACAAGCTCTATAACTATTAACCTACCTAAACTGCCCCATAACCCATCCTGACGCGGTAAACAGCTTAAAACTAATTTTATGATCTACTATATATAAAAATAATAATAAAATAACTGTCATACTCTTATATATTTTGATAACTCATTTTTTTCTATTGTGTTCGTGATGTTATCATTATACACTTTGATATACATGACCCTCATGACTCATACATGCAACCGACGTCAGTTCAATACACGTATTCTGAAATATACTCGACTCAAAAATAACAATCGAACCGACTGGTTCTAAATATAAAACCCTAACTTAAATGGCGGGTTTTACAAACACGACCCTATTAAGTCATGCAATTATTTATAGTTTATCATGATTTATGGATAATGGAGTGTCCCACTAATTTTGTCACACTAGTGACTTTGATTTGTCATCTCATTCCGGTTTGGATGTTATATAATATGTATGCTCGACTTTGGACTGCCATGCGCTGCATCCCAACGTTACCACGTGTTGATCATGCAAAGGACACTTATTTTGGAAAAATTACCAAATTGCCGCTCCCTCATCCCGTTGTTTTGCACCTGGGTTGTGGGAAATTTTGTTACCGATCGAGCGATGCTAACCAAGCCATCACCGTCGTACCGGTTACCAATGCCGACCAGTACCCCTGGCCGCTGCCATCTGTTCTTCGGGAATTGTGGCTCGAAGTCTGGACCGCGATCGCCGATTGAGCACCATTGTCAATCACCATTATCAGGACCTCCTCTGCTGCCGTTCTCACCATCGACATGACCGTCGTGTCACGACGGAGCTAACGCCACCGACACTGATTGCACTCACGGCCGGGATCCAGCTAGCGTCGCTTTGCAGTTTTTTCCCGTCACCTTCTGGGCCCAAATTCTCGCTGACCGGCGACCCAATTGTCGTTACCATCACCACCTCTGTGATCATCATTGCCGATGTTAAGAGCCACTATTGCCGGGGCCTTCTTGAGCCGTGATGCGCCGTTGTCGTTGCCGACTACCCCGATAGCTTCACCGTGGTGAGGCTATCGATCCCAACCATTGATTAGCGCCACCTCACCGCCAATTGCCGGGGCCTTCTTGAGCTCACCTCCATCGCCAGCGAGCTCCTTTCTGGCTCAATTCAAGGCCACCTCTAGCCTTTGTTCGCGTCAGCGCCACCTCCACCACCATCTAGTTTGCCCCCTACGGCTCCACCGTTCTCGACTCTCTCCTCCGACGGGCGTGCCAGTGTGCCGGATTTGTCTCCGGCAACCTCTCCGGTGCTCAGATGTGCCCGAGTTGACGTCTGGACCCGGTCCTAGCTAGTCACAGTTTGACCCATTTGTCCGACCTAATTACCTGACCAAACCCGGATGGGTTTGGCTCGTCCATCTTCGACCATTGTACCTCTATTTTTTACCCTTTTTTTTATTCGAGGTATATTTCTTAATATTTGATCATTCTCGGCATGCATGTCACTTGATTGCATTTTTTTGGTGATATGATATTTTCTAATTTTGAGATTAATTTATTGTATTATTGACTAATATTCATTTGCATTATTGATTTAACGGTTTAGCGATCGTTTTAAATCTTGAAAATTTATGTACACTTCTAATTATTTACTAAGCATTATTTAATGCTCCAACTACTTTTCTGATTGTATTTCAAATTTATTGTATGTTTTGTATTTACAGGAATTGATGTGATATATAACATGTATATTATTATTTATTGAAGAGTTATTTATAACCGATAAATTCTCTATATGCTGTGTTTACTACGGAACTTAGTCTATCAACGATTTAGGCTATTGTAGAGTATTCTGAGTTACTTACCCTTTATTAGACTCGCATTTTATGAGCTTTGAATGTCTCTCCAACTGATTGATTAATTTACTCTATGCTAACCGCTAACTAGTTAAATAGTTACTGTTTGATTGACCAACTCTTTGACTGTTTTGATTGATTATCGACTATTTTGATCAGATTGATTGAGGTGACCGAATTGTCTGATTGACTATTTTAACTATTTTACCTGTCAATTGTTTGATTGTTTGACTATTGGCTAGTTAATGTTGACTATTAGACCGCAATTGAATGTTACCTAATTAATTGAATTCTTTTAACTATTTTACTCTCATGACCGTTAAGATCACTGTACACTACACAACATGCATTGCATATCGACTAGTTAAGATCACCGTACACTACACAACATGCATTGCATATCTAGTAATAAACAATTATGAGGGTTTTTAACCTCATAATTGTTTTTCCAACTTTGAATGTTTCCCCAACTGATTGATTAATTGATTAACTGTTGATTGTTTGATTGTTAACTAGTTAAATAGTTATTGTTTGATTGAGAGACTCTTTAACCGGTTATCGTCTATTTTGACCAGATTGACTGAGGTGACTGAATTGTCTAATTGACTATTTTCACTATTTTTGCCTATTAATTGTTTGACTGGTTACTGTTGACTTTTAGACTGCAATTGAATGTTACCTGATTAATTGAATTATTTTGACTATTTTACTCTTATCATTGTTAAGATCACCGTGCACTACACCACATGCATTGCATATCCTACTTGACTCTGACTGAGTCTATGTATCCAACTAGCTATGTGGGCCACTTGCTGATGCTGACCAACTCCTAGGAGTTGGAATACCAGATCCATAGGACTCATCTTCTTTTTATTGTTAAATGAATGTGATATTGTGGTTTTCACCAATTATGTGGAGTTATTGAATCCTAGATGATTATGTTATCGAACTGCTAAAATTACGGTTGCTATTATAGATATTGTATTGTAATAGTTATTGTTACCAATACCAAGATTGCGACCATAACCATAATTATTACTTTATCGTTGTCGCTATTATTATCGTTGTCACTATTGATACCATTTCCACTTGTGTTATCATTATCATTATTATTAGAGTTATCGATAAGATTCTCAAGAATGTTATTGTTCCTGTTCTTGTGATTATTACTATTATTGTTACTGTTATTGTTATTATTACTGATAATGTTACAATTACTTATTATGATATTGTTACTGATATTGTTAAAGTGTTATTGAAACTATCACTATTAATAAGCTCCTACTGCTATTATTATACCTGTTGAGTAAATGTTTAGGTGCCTACTATTACTATCCTAGCTGTTGACTGATGTTAAAGGACCCTGATGTTGTTTCTAGAGATTATGGATACAATTTTATAATATACTGGTATACTGAACTATAATGTATTGTGTTATTATATTATTTACACGGTACAGTATTAGGATATTATTATGTATTGTATTGGTGGAAGTGCGTCACTGTGATTGAGGTAACCTCTCTCCTTGAAATATCATTAGTTCTGGCTTGGAGCATATGTGGTTTGAATAATTTAAGTTGTTTGCAATTCATTTATTTATTTATTTAAGTGATGACTAGTAATGTTTGTTATTGACATTTCAATTTTAAAGACATGTAGGTTTGTGTAAAGCTGGGGAGCTGGAGTCGCTGTGGGGGATGCTTTGCTTCATTCGGATATTGGTGACTATGGAGTTTACATTATTACGGTATTTGATTTTCGTATATTATTTTACTATATGCATTATCATTGGGAATAGTGGTCACTGATTTTAAATTGATTTTTAACATTGAAACACCAGGAAAATTTCAAGATCTTGGGGTTTTAATTGGTTTTATTGTATTTTTAGCATTATTCTCAAATAATATTTATTATAATGAATTTAAAATTTTACTCAACTGATTTACTGTGGGTAATGCTTCTAGTATGGTTCTTCTAGGAATCAAGTTTGGGTGTTACGCTGATGGTGTTTCCGGGAATTATGTATCTATTCTATATCTATTATATACTAAACTTTTCACTGCTTTTGTCCCTTTATGTATATGCTCTAGAGGATATATTACTATTTTACCCCTATTGACAATAATACCAAGGATTAATGTACTATATTGGACCTAACTACTATTTCGTTGATACTATATTATTCTATTATGTGCACTATACTGTATTATGAACTCTTTTACAGGGTATTGTAGCAAGTGCTTGGCTTGGTTAGGTAAGTCTTTTGTTGCCTTATGAATGCTCTCCTTATGGAGGTATGTGTATTTAATTTTTTATATCACGAGTAGTATGTTGCTTGTCTATTTATATATTAATTATATGGGGAAAAGTAACACTTGAAAATGATGTTTTATTTCTTAAAACATATAGGTTTTATGTCTTACTAAAGAGCTGGAATTGTTTTAGTGATCCTAGGCTTCACTTAAATGTTGGTTGTTATGAGTTTTACATGATAATGATATTTAATTTCTATATATTATTTTACTTCATGCATGGTCATTGGAATCTATGGTTATTGATTTTAAACTGTTTTTTGATACTGAGAGACGATTTAAATATCTTGGGGATTTTATCGGACTTTATCGTATTTTGAAGGCTATTCTCTAATAATATTCATAGTAAATGAATTTGAAAGTTTGCTTACTTGATTTATGGATATGTTACATAGTAGTTTGGGAATGATTTTTAAGTATGCCGGTTAAAGACGCATGTGGTCGGTGCAGAATTTGATGGAACCGGTGGAGAAAGAGACAAACAGGGCCCTCTGATAGCAACAGTGAGGGCCTACCACCGATGCCCAAAAAAATATATAAAAATAAAGGAAGTGACATGTTTCCACTTATGCTGTAATGCTATAAAAAAAGTAAAAATCCTAATTTTTCCATGGCCAGCCAGCTGGCAAAAAGCTTTCGCCATGATTGTCGCGCACCGAAGAAGGCGACGGCTTGCCAGAGATAGAAGAACGTCTAAGGCGAAGAGTAATTCTTAATGTTTGTCATCAAGTACAACCTTCTTTTCAGGCTGCTGCTACCTTTGTAGCAAGTTCAACCTTTTTATCTCCGAGGCTAATATTGGCGTTGTCGCATAAGTCGATAGAAAGAAGTGTTGAGAAAAATCACCACAAATTGGTGATCAATAACAATAAACACAAGTATGGGAAAAATATGCCTAAGAAATAAGATAAAATAAAACCACAAAACAAAGATTTAATGTGGAAAACTCTCCTTCTATTGAGAGTCAAAAATCACATGATAACAACCAACAATTTATTATTTCAATTAAAGATTACAGTCATCAAACATATAGAG
The DNA here is from genome assembly GCA_033002965.1 of Piper betle. NCBI lineage: Eukaryota > Viridiplantae > Streptophyta > Magnoliopsida > Piperales > Piperaceae > Piper > Piper betle. The sequence continues at coordinate 24,478 of JAURVB010000376.1, forward strand.
ATGTACAAAAAGATTACTCACTCAACCTATACTATTGAGATTACAAGATTTCTCTTTCTCAATACTCCGTATAAGAATAAACTCGTGAATAATATTTTTCCCTTCTTTTTATTTCTATATCTCTTCTCTTTTTATCTCCTCTTTTCTTTTCTTTCTTTATTTGTCTTATTTTCAAAATGAGGCAAATAAAGCTCAATTTATAGAGAAGCTTTGAGACCCTTCATCCCCTATAGAATAATAAACAGTCATCTTTGTTGGAATTCCAAGTTTCCTTTAGTATTCCGAATATGATAATGAGCTACTTATCGTTAATATAATTATAAATATTAACAATCTCCCACTTAGAGTCTGATTGGAACACACCATTCTGATTCTTCCTCCACTTGTTCGTTGCATAAGTCTAGCTGCATGTTCGTGCAAGTTCACCAAAGTTGAGCAAAAGCTTAACTTTTGTCCCTCAACCGGTTTGGTCAACATATCCATAGGATTCTTTTTTCCATCTATCTTCTCCACCTTCAGTTTACCTTTTTCTAACAACGATCTGATAAAATGATACCTTAACTAAATATGTTTGGTCTTAGAATGAAATGCCAAGTTCTTGGCTAAATGGATTACACTTTGACTATTACTGTACAACCTGCAATCAACCCCATTAAAACCTAACTCATTCATTAAAGTCTAACTCATTCATTAAAATTTTAATCCAAATATACTCGCTAACTTCTGTAGCAGCCACATATTTAGCCTCAGTTGAAGATAGAGCAACTATCGTTTGCAATTTGGAAACCCAGCTCACTGTGGTTCCACCGACTGTAAAGATATATACTGATGTACTCCTGCCATTGTCTTTATTTCCAGCATGGTCTGAGTCCACATAACCTTTCACACCAATATTATCACTCCCAAAACACAAACAGTAATTAGAGTTCCTTTCAAATACCTGAAAATCCATTTCACTGCCTTCCAATGTTCTTTTTCTGGGTTGTTCATGAATCTTCTCACTACTCCCACTACATGTCCAATATCTGGTCTTGTACTCACCATAGCATACATAATACTTCCAATAGCTGAAGCATAAGGCACCATTTTCATGTGAGCTTTATCCTCCTCACTCTTAGCACCTTGTTCTTTTGACAATTGGAAATTACTACCTAAAGTAATAGTCACCGGTTTAGATTTATTTATGTTGAATCTCTCAAGAACTTTCTTCACATACCCTTCTTAAGATAACCACAACTTCTTACTCTTCTTGTTTTGGGTAATTTGCATCCCAAGAAGTTGTTTTGCTTCACCCAAGTCCTTCATGAAAAACTCTTAGCTAACCTCATTTTGAGATTAACAATTTTTTCATACAAGTCCATACAACAAGCATGTCATCTACATACAAAGTTAAAATAATGTAATTGCCATCATTTAACTTTTGTAGATATACACAGTGGTCTAAATTGCTCATACCAAATCCATTATCTAACATAAACTTGTCAAATTTCAAATACCACTGTTTTGGTGCTTGTTTGAGTCCATATAAACTCCTCTTCAATTTGCACACCATATTTTCTTTACTTTGACTTCAAACCTTTTGGTTGTTTCATATAGATCTCCTCCTCCAAATCACCATAAAGGAAAGTTGTATTTACGTCAAGCTGTTTTAAATACAACCCCTTTTCCAGCCACAATACTCAAAATAATTCTAATAGAAGTCATTTTTACAACAGGTGCAAATATATTATGAAAATCAATTCCTTCTTTTTGTCTAAAACCTTTTACCACAAGTCTTTCCTTATACCTTTGTACACTACTAGTTTCAGACTTGATCCGATAGATCCGCTTGTTTTGTAGAACCCTCCTTTTTTGTGGCAACTTCACTAACTCTCATGTATGATTCTTCTCCAATGATGACATCTCATCCTTCATGGCCAACTCCCACTTAAGATGAGCTTTGTCACTCATGGCATTATCATAGGACTCTGGTTCTCCTGTATCAGTATATAAAATATTTTGTACAATTAAATTTAGTTTCTAAATAGGCTTCCCAACCCTTGTGCTCCTCCTTGGTTCTGGAGTAACAACTGTCTCTTGTGGTGGCTCTAAGTTATTAGTTTCAACTTGTGCATTAGAATATTTAGAATATGATTCATCACCATTTAGTTGTTAGCCTGTGACTCACCTTTTTGTTCGGTCTCTTTAGAAGATAATTGTTCCTCATCACTTGGAAATTTCCTTGATTTTCAGCACTTGGTATCTCTTCATCTGTCTCATCAAGCTCCATATACTCTTTTTCTTTAGACTCCTCACCATTTTCTTTCTTCCTATCTTTGTGCATGCACTCTTCATTGAATACAACATCCTGACTTCAAAGCACCTTATTGTTCTCGAAATCCCACATCCGGTAACCATACTCGTCACCTCCATATCCAAGAAATACATATTTGAGGGATTTTGCATCAAGCTTCTTTTTTGATTATCTGTCAACATGTGCATATGCAATACAACCAAAGACCTTAAGAAAAGAGTAGTCAACTTTCTTACCAATCCATACCTCTTCCGGTATTTTTCCATCTAAGATGTTTGATGGACTTCGGTTTATTAGATAGATAGTTGTATCAATAGTGGCACCCCAAAAATGCAAAGGGAGCCCAGCATGAACCCTCATGCTTCTCACTCGCTCTTGGATGGCCTTATTCATTCTTGCCACCACCCCATTTTGTTGTAGTGCCCTTGGCGCTGTCTAGATCCTTCTAATCCCCTGCTTTTCATCATATGAGTCCAACTCCTTATTGCAATATTCTCCACCATTATCCGACAGAAGACATTTCAATCTCAAACCTGTTTCATCCTCAACTCAGGCTTTCCATATCTTGAAAATGCTAAAGACTTCTGATTTTTTCTTAATAGTGTAGATCCATGTCTTCCTACTAAAATCATTAATGAAGGTAACAAAATAGAAATTACCTCCAAAAGATTTACCATGGGTTGGCCCCCAAACATCTGTATGAACCAACTCCAACCTTTTGGATTTTATCTCTCGCCCATCCTTTGTAAAGCTAACCCGTTTCTGTTTACCTAAAACACAATCTTCACAAAAACCAAAGCTAGAATCAATTATACCTGTCAAAACCTTCTTGGAATGTTAGATCCTCATCCCACTCTCGCTCAAGTGACCACGCCTTCTATGCCATAACATTGTCATGTCATCCTTCTCAGCGGCCAAAGAAATAAACGGATCTTCCCCTTAATCACCACCAATGCTCCCTTATTGATCTTCCACTGATTGTTTTCAAATGTGATCCTATAGCCCTCTTGGTCCAGCTTGTTAACAGATATAAAATTCTTCTTTAATTTAGGTATATACCTGACCTCCTTGAGAATAAGTTTACCTTCACTATGCTTCTTCAAATAAATTTCTCCCTTACCTTCAATTTTACGCTTCTAACCATTGCCAATAGTTACATATCCAAATTCACTCTTGACAAAATCACAAAACCATTCTTTGTGAGAAGTACAGTGAAATGAAGCACCTGATCAATATACCATGTATCTATGTTGTAATCATCATGGGCAGATAAACAAAATTTCTCTTCGTGACCATCAACAACATTAGCTACATTTTTTACTCACTCGGACCATCCTTCTTTACATGTCCTTCCTTGTCACAAATCCAACAAGTAGACTTACCCTTGATTTTCTTTTGGATTTAGAGCACCCTCGGTTCTTAGGACCTCTACTTTGACCTCTTCCTCTTTCGTTGCCCTTGCTTTTGTCCACCAACAATGTTGTACCCGATATGGACGGTGTGCTATCTACCATGCTCCTTTTCATCATCTTCTGATTTAAGATTGCACCTAGCACTTCACCAAACTTTAGTTGTTCTTTTGATGCATTACTTATAGATGTAATTAATGTATCCCAACTCTCCGGCAAAGAACACATGAACATTAAAGATTTAATATCTTCACTAAAGGTCATCTCCGCAAATTCAAGTTGTGCCCAAATTTTATTGAAATCATTCAAATGATTAGCAATAGATTTACTTTCGGGCATCCTTAAAGAGACAAGTTTCCTCAACAAAAATAACCTGTTAGAGGCTGATGACTTCACATAAACACCAGCTAATGCCTCCTTTGATGATTGTCTATTTGGAGACATTAAACACCACCGACTATGTTAAACACAATCAAACGATAGCTAAGGCTCGCCTATGCAACAAGGCCCACTCCTTGGCTGACATCGCTTTTGGCTTAGTACCTACGAGCGGTTGATATAGTTGCTTCTTGTATAGATGATCCTCAATCTGCATCCTCCACCATTGATAATTTGTTCCATCAAATTTTTCAACTTTCCAAATCTTGGAAGTGTCCGCCATGACTCCCACTCAAATCAAGATCCAATTGAATGAAAGTTCCCACAAACGGTGCCAATTGTTGAGAAAAATCCCCAAAAATTGGAGATCAACAACAGCGAACACAAGTATGGGAAAAATATGCCCGAGAAATAAGATAAAACAAAACCACAAAATAGAGATTTAACGTGGAACACTCTCCTTCTATTGAGAGTCAAAAACCACGGGACAACAACCAACAATTTACTACTTCAACCAAAGATTACAGTCATCAAACATATAGAGATGTACAAAAAGATTCCTCACTCAACCAATACTATTGAGATTACAAGATTTCTCTCTCTTAATACTCTATATAAGATTAAACTCGTGAATAATATTTTTCCCTTCTTTTTATCTTTATATCTCTTCTATTTTTCTCTCCTCTTGTCTTGTCTTTTTTTGTTTGTCTTGTTTTAAGAATGAGGCAAATGAAGCTCGATTTATAGAGAAGCTTTGAGACCCTCATCCTCTATGGAATAACAAACAGTCATCTTTGTTGGTATTCAAAGTTTCTTTTAGTATTCCGAATATGACAATGGGCTACATATCATTAATATAATTACAAATATTAACAAGAAGGTGGAGGCTAATATTGGGGACAGTGCCAACCGGCCAAGAGGGGGACTAGGGATGTAAACAAGCCAAACCAACTCGCAAGCATTTGACGTTCAGTTAAACTCGTGCTCGTTAATTTTGTTCTCGAAAAGTACTCAATTCGAAATGGGTAGCTCGTTGAACAAGGAACATAACTTGAGCTAAGGAGTGTTCGGCTTGACTTGGCTCAAAACTCGAGCTCAATGTATTTAAACTCGAAAAAGTAATCGGCTCGACTTGACTCGTCAATACTATTATAGTCACATTGAACTTATATAGTGTTGGAAAGAAAATTTTGATCCTATATAAGTCGAGCATGAGCCAAACACAAATATTCGCTCAGCTTGAGCTCGGCTCAACAACATAGAGAGCTGAACACGAGGCAAACCTAAACACCATGAATTTTAGATGAGTTTGGCTTGACCCATAATATATCGAAACTCATCAAGCACTCAAACAAACTCAAAGATGCTTGCCAAAAATCACGTCGCATTCAAAAACATCCATGCTCGGCTTGGCTCGGCTCGGCTTCGTTTACACCCTTAAAATGGATCCAACCATCACCTCCACCAGCTACTGGACACTGTTGAGCTCTATTTGTGGATGTCATCCTTCTTGATTCAGTTTTTTGAGTTTTTTTTTATTTTAAAAAAAATTATTGGGCAAAGTTTGAAATTTGACGGGCAAGTGCAGGTTGGCGAAAATTGAAATGTGAGATAGTGTAGTTTGTTTGTTTTGACCATCACTATATCTTTTTTGTTCTTCTTTTTGTAAGTATTTTTTGTGGCAAAATTTTGATTCCACTGTCACCCTTCTATATATCATTCTTTTCCATTTGGTCTGCTGTATCACCCAAAGGATGATACGTATCTGAACCCTATTTATATTTATTTCTTTTTATCTGTATTTGTTTCTTTTGGCTTAAAATGGAAATATTTTCTAGAATTGGCTATGAATGTTGGGAGTATGAAAAGTGTCATTTGAAGATAGTGTTGTTTGTGGAAGAAGTATATTTAATCGTCTTTTGCTAGATTTATACTATTTTTCAATCATTAAACTATTATGTCAAATAGAAGAGAAGTTACTTTCTACAACTTCAATATACCGTCTTATTGTTGCCTCGATCTGATTCATAATATGCTTCAATTTAATTCCGCAATGAAATTCGTGAAGGCATCACTGAACTTGCATTATTTTAAGATTATTTAATTAGGTCATGTTAAGGCCATTCCCTTAATATGATCCGTCTCATCATTAACGTGTTGCTATTCACATACTACTTTCCAACATGAAAAGCTATTGGATTAAAGTAATTTTAATTATTATTAAGTGGGTTTTTAACTCAAATAACGGTATTAAATCTTTGATGAATAGATGGTGCTCTAAAGGGTAGAAAAACATTAATTATTATTGGCCCGGATAGTTGTCGTATTTTCTTTCGGCCTTGTGACATGAAACCAAACACATCTTATCATCTTTAAATTCCAACTTTTTGTTGCTTACTGCTTCCACTTAGGTTGGTTGAAGCACATGTTCGAAAGAATAGCACCCAATTTTGAAGAATGACATCCAATTTTTTCGTATAAGGATAAATATTGGACCCAAAAAAATCACGATGGGTCTTGTTAGGATCGAACAACTCTCTCTTCATAAGAGATTATATCACTATATGAAGTGTACTACCGATTGAGCTAAACATCCATTTAATTAATCAAATTACAAATGACTAATAAACTTGCATACTAATATATTCAATATGATAATTCATCCGTATGCAACTTATGCAAAAGTTGGAGAAAAATCCCTATTTATTACTGTCATATTCAAATAATCAAATAACCAATCGTTTAAAATGTAACCAAAATGCAAAAATGACGGAAAGATATTGAGCAAAGCAAAATGGCATATCTAACAAATTTATGTAAAAACTAGAAGATCTTGTTAAAGCCAAATAGTTGCAGCAGACGACACATGCTTTGAACCTCTTGAGGTAACTCACTTCTGCCTATGCTATCAATAAACACAAGCGTTGCATCAAACGAATATTTTAGGTACACAGTACAACCAATGCACCGATGCAGCGAGCACAACCAAAACAATTGAGGCGTTTAAGCAAGCAAGCCTATATCTTCAATCTATCAATATACAAGCTTTGCCAAAGCAAAAATTATATAGATATAATCAAAATGTTACAAATAGAAAAGTTTAAACTCCAATTTCACAAATCAATTTCTTCCAAATCTACTCACCCACCAAAAAGCATCCATCAAAATCAAAATCTTGCAAAAAAAAACCACTTTAAAAAGAACAAAAATGATACGAAGAAGATCAAAACATTCAAATGATCCACGTACAGTCCTCTCAGATCTCAACTTTAATCCACATGCATTTACCCATCAAAATCCAAACTTGCCAAAAAAAAAACTAAAGCAGGGAAGATAGAGATCGGCAAAGTAAGATCATGTGGAGCTCCCCATCTCCCTGATATGATAATAGGAATGACCATGAAGAATTACTCCTTGTTGGGCCTTTTGGGCCCCCACCTAAGCTCCGAAACCATTATTGGGCCCTTCGAGCCTTCCAAAAAGGACTTGAAACAACTAAAGGGAACTTGAAATAGATGTCATGAGTCTCTCTTAATCTAAAAGTTAGGTCAAAGAATAAGTGCTTTCCCATTAGCCTAGATACAAGTCACCAAGAACCTCTACGACCGATGTGAGATAAACCTAATAACTCCCATTCACATATCGGGTGTAGCCTAAAATTATCGTCGTCTAACAAGAACTCCCAACCTGGTAAACTCCTCTTCTTCAAATCATCAGGTGAAACCCATTAAGGAAAAAAATATTAGCGTAGGCAAACCCAACTCAAATTTGTCTCTGATATTACTTGTTGAAACCCATTAAGGAAACAACAATAATTAGCGTAGGCAAACCCAACTCAAATTTGTCTCTGATATTACTTGTTAGGCCTTTTGGGCCCCTAACCAAGCTCTAATATCAGGACCCCCAAAAAGGGATTTTAAACAATCAAAGAAAACTCGCAATAGGTATTACGACCTCTCTTAATCAAAAAACTAGCTTAAGGGATAAAGTTTTCTCATTAACCTATATATAAGTCACCAACAACCTTTATAATTAATATGGGACAAACCCAAACACTCCTTGCCTATGTCATCTTCCAATATTTGGCAACCCGTCGCCTTTCGTGGTGCTGGCGGTGGCGGTTGGTGAGAAAATTAGAGTTTTATTATTGCAGTACGACAAATAAGAAAAGACGACTACGGTGACGCCCGTCAACTCTTCCGTTTTCCTCACGGGCCAGCTTTTTTCTCTCTCCACGCGTCTTCACCTGATTTTGCGGTGACCGTAGGCGTCCTTACCCCCGGCGTATATAAAAATCACTCACGCTTGGATCTCATTTACTTGGGAGCCGGGCGGGACATCACAACAAAAGCACTTAGCATTTTTCTTATAGTTTTCCCCACGTTTTCCATGGGCCATCTGCCATAGTTCCCTCGTCACAATTTTTTTTGTTTTCCCTTCGTTTGTCATTGTTTTTCTGCTGTGGCTCCTCTAAAGCAAAGGAGTCGTGGCAACTTCATTTCATGCAAATTTTCTACCCGTCACATGTCTCCCCTAGAACCCGTGTCAAATAGTTGAGATAGGCCTTAGTTGCAAAAATTAGTCGATTCCCTTCAGAATCGGCCAATTTAAATCGAATAGAAAGGTTTTCGATTTAAAAAATCAGCTAAATCGGTTTTCATGCGAATCGGTCAATGAATCAGTTGATTTCACCCGATTCTTGAATAAATCGGTCAATTCTCGAATCGACCCAAATTGGATAATTTTGAATGGCAGCAATAGACAGGGTAGAGGGAGGATAGGGCGATGATGGTGAGGGCGATGGCTGGGCGACGCGGGGCGGGGGAGTGCGGCTCGGTGGGGGGTGGGGGGTGGGGGGTGGGGGGAGAGGATCTGCAAGGGCAAAAGGGCGTGGCAGTGGTGGACGACTGGGCTAGGGTGGTGGTGCAGGGTTGGGCGGGGCGGGGAGCACAGGGTGGGCAGGATCGGCAGGGGGAGGTGGGGCGGGGTGGCGACGGGGATGGACGGGGTAGGGCTAGTGGGGGAAGGCGTGGAGCGGCGGCACTAGCAGGACGGGGGAAGGAGGGCAACAGGTGTGGGAGAGAATAGGGGAAAGAAATTAAGAAATAGTCGTGGCATTATCGTAATTAAAACGTAACACGACTTTAACTCGAGTAAAAAATAATAATTAATTCTAAATAATTCAAAAAATCCAAAAAATATGAAAAAATATCATAAAAATAATACATACCATAATATCAAAATAACATATTTTATAACTAATAACCTACCAATTTTGACTAAGTTAAAAGTTTTGTATAAGACCGATTTAGACTGATTAAACTAAACTAATTTAGACCGATTTGATCTAATTCATTGACTCCTTAAAAAACCGATTCCGATTATGATTTGGATTTTTGCAACTATCTGATAGGCTATTTGCCACTTGACCTTGCTAAATAATTTAAAAATTTTTGACTGTCTTTTGCGACGGCAGGCCCACGTCAAAATTAAGCATTTGACTCGGTAGCAAAAGCTTCTATCACACTAGCTTGTGGCAAAGCCCATATAAATTTTGTCACGGCCTTTTTTAATGACAAATTTGGCCATGACAAAAAGAGTTTTTTCTGCTAATATAGTAGCATGTTTTGTTGGTCTTTTAGATGAATAGAGTAGCAACTTTGGTGAATTTTGTACATACTCATTTACTTGTTTAGCATGTGATTTTACTTGTCCTGACATACTAGTTCTTATAAAGTTGTTACCCATATTTTGCCATATCAACGCATTTGGGGTGTCTCTAAATGGTCGTTAATTATGTTCCGATCTCAATTTATGGACATCTTCGATATTTATTGATTTAAGATGTAATCGACTTGACCGCACAGGCGACATTGATCCACTCACAAACACACCTAACTTGGGGTTGTTAATCTTGCAAATGGTCATTAATGTAACATGCAGGGGATGAGTAGCTGAACCGTCAGGAAATTTTTTTTAAACTCCTATAGTCCTTCAAGTTTCGCATTACTTCATCCAACCTTTATTAATTAGTTTAGCGAATGCAGCTTCTTTTAAAATGAAGATACATGTACTTCGACGTACTATAACACAAAATGACGAAGTTTGTACATAGAAGATAATATGATTACCCATAAATTATTATGCAACTTTGAGCTTAGTTTATACCAGACAAATTAGATGTTGAGCTGGATCACAACCATGCTCAATCAACCCCATCATGCCGGTGGCTCGCTGTCCGCTGACCCGTCCATTCCAATTATGGCGCTGCAAAACAGGAAATAATACACAAGGCTCGAGCCCAATTTCTCCCCCATCAAACCAAAGATATAATGTGTTCAATAATCATAGCACTGGGTTGCCAACCTGTTGGTCTTTGTGAGCAGCTGACACCATCACGTGAAAACTCTCAATTAGACTTGCCATGTACGTGCAAATTGACATATATTAACACCCACAGTCTTCGTGAAACCGGGCACTTAGTTTAAGACCTATTTTATTCCTTTGTTGGCTTCCTTCTTAGGCCATCGATTCACCGTGCCATAGAAAAAAGGATAGGCCGGACAGCCGCTCCAATCGTTAAGGACAACTTTCGGGTTTCGTAAATGAAACAAAGGGTTTGGGTCTCAGCGTCTCCGGGGAATCGGGATTAAAGTTGGGTAGGTTGGAAGCACAATGCAAGTAAAACTGCTTTGGGGTGGTGGAAGCAGCCCATTGTTTTTTGGGATACATGGGAAACAGAAAAATCAATTTAATTGCTCAACTATTAGAGGCTATTAAGGTGCACGCGAAGTAGCTTAAACTGCACTTTGTCCATATGCCAGGTAACAATATTCAATCATACAATAAAATATAAAATACTAATAAAATAAAATGTCTTTCGGCAGAATGGATTGATTTGCAAGAGTGATCACCACCAATTCATAACTTGATCATTGAGAATGAAACTGACTTACAACTTATCTTCTTTCTCTATCTTATTTTCCACAGGTATTGTACGAGAAATATTATTCTTTAGTTTTTATAATTAATATTTTCATTTTTTATTAAACCGATATGATATATATCATGAGATATAATTGATAAGTTCCATCCCTTAGAAGTACCATAAAAAAACGACACCTGTTCTAAATAAAAATTCAAATTGGGCCTTTTGGATTATTGAGCCATACTTTAATTCTTATGAAGTGTCTTTTTTATTATCTTTCCATTTTATTTTGGTCTTTATAAATAAAGTTAGTAAGATATCATTCGTATTTTAGCTTGATAAAAAGTTAACTATTTTTCTATCTCATATTTTATATGATTTTTTTATTCTAACAAGTGGTATTGAGAGATTGGTTTAATTATTTTTTTGGCATCATCAAAAAAATTTTGTAACCACAACTTCCAAAATTTACTAGCCCAAAAAATTATGATTATTAGAATATTCAGATGAAAGTTTTATTTCGGTCCCAAGGTTTGAGAGATCTTGCTTTTACAAGTTATATGGAGGTAGCCAATGATGCAATGTATAATGCCTTTCTAGCAGAGGAAAATAAGGTGTTTGTGGAAAATCGAAAAAAGATCACAAAACTCTTTATTTAATTTTTCAATCGATTGAGGAAAATATTTTGACAAAATTTCAAGATGTAATATTGCTAAAGATGCCTGAGATTTGTTGGAGAGAAATTCTAAAGTGATAAAAAGGTAAAAAAGGTACATGCGATTACTTGTAAGAGAGAATTTGAAGCATTGAAAATGGATGATGTGGAGAGTGTTGATTATTATTATAATGGTTGTCGTTAATTCTCTTAATTCTAATGGAAAACTATCTCATATGTAGAGGTTATCAAAAAGTTTTTGAGATCTCTTCAATCTAAATTTGAACATATTGTATGTATTATTGAAGAAAGCAAAGATTTATCTGCTATGACCACCGAAGAGCTTGTAGGTTATTTACAATCTCATGAATACTGATTGAAGCAAAGGAAACCATCTACAAGAGCAAGCTTTTTAAACTCAAGTGAATGTTTCTAGAAGTTTTGGAAAAGGAAGAAGTACTAAAGGTCTGGGAAGAGGAAGAGGTTGTAATTATCATTATAATAGATTACCCATTAATGAAGATCAACTAGATTTATCTACTCATCATCTAAGAGGTAAAGGAGGTAAAGGAGATCGAGTTAGAGGCCGAGGTAGAGGCCATGGTAGAGGGCAAGGGAGAGGCCAAGGAATAGGTATTTTTAATACTACAAGGTATGACAAATCTCAAGTTAAATGTCATTGTTGTGGTAAATATAGACAATATCAATCTACGTATTGTAAAAAAACAAGAGGATGAAGAAAATGATGGTGCCAATTTTGTTGATGTGACTAAAAAAATCTCCTATTTTTCTTACTTGTAATGCCCTTGAGAATAATGGTTTAGGAGTTTGGTATATTGAAACCAGGTGTAATAATCATATGTGTGGTAAAAAAGATATGTTTGTTAATTTGGATGAAAATATTTCTTCAATGGCTAAATTTCATGATGATAGAAAAATTAACGTAATAAGAAAATGTCAAATTTTGATAAAGGAAAAAAATGATAAGTATCATACAATTAGTGATGTTTTTTATGTTCTTGGGTTGACATGTAATTTGTTAAGTGTTGGACAACTTCAAGAAAAAAGACATATTATATTGAAAAAGAAGTGTTATTTATAATAACCCGGTTCAAAATAGAGCATAATGGGCTAGATCATTTTTCAAAAGTAGTTAACCAAGTTGAAGATATATAGTCTATTTTCACTTATAAACATGATCATAATCCAGTAAGTATTAGATGTGAGACTAAGTTGAAAAATCTTACAATTTATAGACAATATTAATCTATGTATTGTAAAAAAACAAGAGGATGAAGAAAATGATGGTGCAAATTTTGTTGATGTGACTGAAAAAAATCTTCTATTTTCTTACTTGTAATGTCCTTGAGAATAATGGTTCAGGTGTTTGATATATTGAACCCAGGTGTAATAATCATATGTGTGGTAAAAAGCATGTTTGTTAATTTGGATGAAAATATTTCTTCTATGGCTAAATTTCATGATGATAGAAAAATTGACTGTGAAAAGAAAATGTCAAATTTTGGTAAAGGTTAAAAATGATAAGTATCATACAATTAGTGATGTTTTTTATGTTCTTGGGTTGACATGTAATTTGTTAAGTGTTGGACAACTTCAAGAAAAGAGACATATATTATATTTAAAAAGAGGTGTTATTTATAATAACCCGACCTAAAGTGTAATATAATGGGCTAGATCATTTTTCAAAAGTAGTTAATTAAGTTAAAGATTTATACTTCATTCTCACTTATAAACATGATCTTAGCTTAATAGGTATTAGATGTGAGAATAAGTTGAGGAATCTCATAATCCACCCACCTTAGAAAATTTCGTCCTTGAATTCTTACACTTGGCTCGTTGCTAGCCCCAGCACACGATCTTTTTGGCCCGTGACTAACAACCTAGCCCACGTCTCTAGTCCAACCCATCATTTAATATGGAATTAGGTTACTCTGATACCATTTATAATGACCCAGCCCAAAGTGTAACATAATGAGTTATGTCATCTCTTCAAAAGTGGTTAACAAAGTTAAAGATATATAGTCCATTCTCACGTATAAATTGGATCTTAGCACAGTAATATTAGATGTGAAACTAAATTGAGAGATCTCGTAGTTATTTGAAAGATAGAAGTCATAGATTAATTGCTCAAGTTCCTGTGATTGAAGATAAAATGTTTCCTCTTGAAATTAAGCATGATGTTTTGCCATATTTTCATACTGTCGTGCATGATCTTCCTAGTTGTGGCGTCTCCTCTTTGGACATTGGGTTTTGATGGTTTGAAGCAACTTTTTGTTAAACATATGGTGGGTGGTTTGCTTTGAATATCACATACAATCAGATTTATAAAAGTTGTATTTATGGCAAGCAATCATAGAGATCTATTTTCTGTTGATACGTCTTTTCAAACTTTGTGACCTTCACAATTTATTCTCTTCGATTTGTGTGGAATGAGTTGTACATCAATGGGTAATAGCTTGGGTAATAATAAATATTTCATTACTTTTATTGATGATATTAGTAAAAACACTTAGGTGTATTTTTAAAAGAAAAATATGATACTTTCAATGTCTTGAAGGAGTTCAAAGTTTTTGCTGCAAATAAAAGTGGTTTCTACTCAAAAGTATTGAAAATAGATCATAGTGGTGAATATAAGAGGCAATTTGACCATTTTTTAAGATATCATGGGTAAAACATCAAGTCATTGCAAGCTACAGTCTACAACACAATGATGTAGTTGAAAGGAAAAGTAGAACAATTATAAGAATGGTTAGAAGTATGCTAAAGAAAAAAGGTATGCAAAATTTTTTTAGGTTGAAGTTATTGCTTGTGCAATACATATTTTGATTAGGTGTCCTGTAAAGAGTGTGGATTCAAAGACCCCTGATCATGCATGGAGTGGGAGAAAATCTATTATTTCTCATCTTTGCATTTTTGGATCTATTATTTATGTTCATATTCCTAATGTATAAAAGGTGAAGTTAGATTATAAAGCTATAAAGTGTGTTTTTATTGGTTATTGTGAACGGTCAAAAAAATATAAATTGTATTTTCCTATTTTGAATGAGTAGAATCTGATTCAAATCCAAAGATTATATTTATTTTATTTACCATATCTATATTTGATTTAAATACCTGATTCAATTAAATACAATAATATAAAAATTATAAACTTTGATATATAAATAGAAAAAAATAATACAAAAATATTTTAAATATTTTAAAATATAACTTATTTGGATCAGATAAAGATCGGGTCAACCCAAATTTATATCCAATCCAAATACTTTTAGATATATTATATATTTAGAAGCTCCAAACTTGAGTCCAGTACGAAGTGGTTTCAGATTACTTATAGATGGATCATATATGACTTATAAACTCGTGAAATGTGCAGCTGTTGACATGCTACATGAGCCATCACGACACAAATCTCTTTATAAGCTTAACCCTGTTGTCCATTAGCTACATGTCTTAATTAGCATGATGATTATTTATGAATAAAGTTGTCTCTACTAAAGCTACAACGAGTTCGATCTAAGAAAAAATGCTGCTTAGGAAATAAAAAGGCGCTACAACAAGTATCGGCTAATTGCATGCGTCAGCAACAACTTAGCCAATATTTTGCAGCAATTGGGAAATTGCCGTATTTTGGATGTCATCAAAGATGCCCGCTAGGCGGGTCAGCGTAGGCTGAGTCGACCTAGGACAATAAGAGGTCTAGAATATTACCTACGACGTCATTCGCTTATTATTTTTGACTAACTATAAATGAATACTTTTGTTTATGAAGTATAGCCAATGAAATCCGCCCATCATTATCCTACTCTTCTGAGCAAAATTGTATAATCTAAGATAAAGCTGTTGCTATTAATGAGGATTGGAAGGGGCCCAGATGACTAGGGGCGGCTGTTTGCACTCGGCCAAGACAAGGAGACGTGGACAATTACACGGAAAATATAGCACTGGAGAATTACATAGGTTGATAAAGATGTATTTATTATTTGTTCTTGGTAGACGAGAATGGTGAGGCATAGACCTGCTTTTATTACCTTATGATTTTATCATATGCCCAGTTGTTGGAGGAGAGGATGGCATTCCAAGAAAGAAGGGGTCCCTGGGGTCCATGGCTACCTGTGCAGTTGGCCCTTTACTAGCGCAACCGTCAGGCCCCTGCCCTCCATCTAGTCTCTATATAATCCTCCCCACCTAGTTCTTCTTCACGAGTTCAAAAGAATTGTTTGGTTGAGAGAATCATTGTACTAAGAGCTGTTGTAGTACTGTTGAGAAGATGAAGTTGGGCAATGGGTCGGTGAGTCCAAAGAGGAGGATGGTCTCAATTAGCCGGGAGTGAGTGGGACTCTGAGGGAGCACAGAGCTCGCCTTTATATCATCAGACGGTGCGTGGTGATGCTTCTATGCTGGCATGATTAAGCGGTGATGGTGGAATAATGGTAGAGGACTTCAGTTTTGTGTTGGAAGATCAAGGCGGGAAGAGTGTAAATATCGGCATATATTAGTACTGCGGAGAAAGCCATTTTTTGTATTTTTCTCTGTTCATTAGATCGAGCTTAGTTAGCTTTGCTTCCCAGTTTCTTTGTAATTTTCTCTGTTCATTAGATCGAGCTTAGTTAGCTTTGCTTCCCAGTTTCTCCTCTTTGGGAATTTTAGATTTTTTTGTACATTTGGAACTTGAATGAAAGCTAAATTTGCAGTCCAATTAACTTTGTGCTAATGTCCGTGGCAGAATTCTTGTATAGGTTCCCATAGTTTTATGACTACATGTGTTTCTACTTGGTGGAAATTTGATTCGTAATTACTTGGGTCACCGATAATTTCACAAAAGTTTTTAGTGGCCGCCTTCGACAAGCCAGTGAAGCTTCATTTGCATATAATTTGTTTGATGAACAAAATATACAGAAAGATATTTTGACGGGTGTGTAGAATTTTTGCACCCCGAAGGCTAAGAACCAAAAATGAGAGCATGAAAGCAATACTGCGCTGTGGAAAGCAAGAATATCTCCTATCCAGAACGTCAGGCAAAATACCCAACAGGAAAATCATATGATAATAATAATTCTAATTCATGTTTTCTGCAAAATGAATCCAGTCGAAGTTTTGATTCCTGATAAGCTCAAACCCATTGCCTTTATTCTGCTGTCAATACCACAGAATACGACTCTGTCCTAAGCTTTTGTCTAAGTAGTCATACTAGGACATCAAACATTTCATCGAAACTAAAAGAGAATTAGACGGCCCTTCCGTTAGATAAAGTAAAGAAGAAAGCTAATGGATATAGTAATTTGTAAATGCGGAAAAACTCATTCGTACATTGATTAGAAACATCGCTGCACTGACCCACAACCCACCCAAATCACCTCAGCCCTTGAGGCAGCCGCGCTTGCACTGGTTCGCAGCGTGGAATGGGAAAAAGTGCAGACATGGGCCAGCAGTACAATGGGTGGAGAACACATTTGATTTGATTAGATGGTAGTGGAGAGGAGGGACCCAAGCTAGGAAAACCTGAGGAAGGTTCCAAACTTAGATGGGGCTTCGAGGGGTGATGTACGGCGTACATCGGTTACCAGACTAGTAGAATTGCATGAGTTGAAAAAGAGGACTTTCACAACAGATGCTATTTGCAGAAGGAATGCAAATGGACAGGAGCAGTTGGCACTTGCCAGGAAGCGTGGACTGGCGGGCGGTTGTCTGGAAGCTGGTCCCCCATGACTTGGATTAGTCAATATCGCTGCCTAATTCTTGAAAAATTTGTGTGCTAACGCCGGCTACAAGGTCCAGACGTCATTGTCTTTCGTCCTTCAAATGCCACGACGCCAAATGGGCCGACTAAAAGCCCAGCAGCCTGTTGACTGTGATCACTTCGCCGGATCTCAAAGCTTGTTTTATGGAGGAGCCCTTTATAGATCTGAGATTTGTCACATAAAAAACAAATGATATTTTAATTAAAAGCAAATATTATTTGCCCTCCTTAAATTAATCAGTGAAATCATCACTTAGTCTCCTCGTTTCAAAAAATAGAAATATCACTTAGTTACTATCGAAACTAACACTATTAGACAAACACCGCTAATGGGTATTGTAACAATTCCACATCAAAAGAAAAATTAACAAAAATAAAATTAATTACATTAATTAATATTTAAAATAAAAAATATATGCTAAAATAAAATATATAATAATTAAATGAAATAAATTCTTATTTTATTTAAATTTCCATCAAAGTTGTCTTTTTAGCTCATATATGAGACGAAATATTATTATTATGCTTTTCATATAAGGTTAAAAATTAAACTTATTGTTGGAAGTTAAATGAAGTAAAATATTTTATTATTTATGCCAATGAAGGCAATATTTTGTTCACATGAAATAGATATAAATGACATAAAAATTTTAAATGGTCAACTTTAGTAAAAATAGTATATATGTAATATATTTTTAAGAAAAAATAGTACATGTTTATTATATTTTGTATTTGAATTAATCATGATTATTTCTACGTAGAGCACCCATGTGACATTAATTTTCTTTCTTTTTATTACCTTAAGAGATAAGAAAAATGAGAAAATTTACTCAATTTAGACATAAAATAATTTACTTAATTTTATTATATATATAAAATTTATTAAATAAAATTATTTTTAGTATGGTTAACTATTTAAAAATTTTAATGTTATTTAGATTATATTTATGCCAGCCAAACAGGCTTGATAGATTGGAGCCCCAAAAGCTTTTTTAAGTCGCCTTTGCCTCCAAGACTTGAGTTTGGGTTGTGGATTTTTCAGTGTAGTTGGGTTAGATAAAAAAATTGTAAGTTTGGATCGGGCTGGTTTATTTTAAGGCCACACATAGTACTCACATAATGCCAAGTTTCGATCTTTCATTTTAACTTGTCCATTTATTGAAATGTATACTGATATATGGACTCCCTTCAGGCTCCTCAAAATGGACGACAACACTACCATTTTTATCAATTTTTATTTAACCGAATGTGTGTTTTACGTGCAGACAACCCATCTCCTCGTCAAAGCAGACAACCTTGTAGCATATCGACAGCTTTCTAAAATGTAATTACATTCTAACTCGAACTATTAGGTTTATAACTATTATTGAATATATAAATAATATTCTGTACATAAGTTTAAAATGTAAGTATGGTGATGTAAAATCTAAGCTTTTCGATTCCTGATTTAATATGTGGTTTGATTCGGTTCAGTTTTGGTTTAGAATTTGGCTCGGTTTCGTTTGGTTTTCGTTCATGATTTTGGCAAGGGTTAATGTTGTTGAGCCTTGGTTAGGTTGGCTTTGCCTGTCTGGTGGTCAGTTGATTCAGTTTTGGTTGGTGTTTGTGAGTTGGTGTGCTCTTGGTACAGTTTAATATAAAGTTAGGGCCATTTTTGCAGTAGAAGGCTCGCTTCAGGGGTTTTGACATGCTTTTGGTAAAAAAATTATCAAATGCCTTTACTTTCGAGCTTGACCACCTTAACTTCGTGCATCCATTTTCATTCATGCAATCTTATTTTAGTGTTGAGTCAAGTTACAAAAGTTGTTTAAGCTTTCCAACGGGGTATAATATGCACGTGGTGCCATGTGGCATGCCAAATATCAAGACACGCCAGCAGACAATGCCCCGTGTCTACTGCCTATGTCAACACACATGTTAATGTGGACTTACACATTTTCGTTTTCCTATGCAAAACACTATTTATAAGCTTGTTTGTGCACAGATTTGCATGCGACGATGGAGACTAAGACACGAGTACGTGGAGGATTGGTTGAGTGGATGGTTGCCCCAAGCCACTGAAATTACAAGTTAAATCAATCAACAAAAGAACAATGCACACGGGATAAAAAGTTTACTTGGTTCTATGACATCCGATGCAAGTTCTCATGTGTAACACCCTAAATCTGGTTCACACTCGTGAACCAAACTGGCATGTTACAGGCCCCGATTAGGTCGGCTAACCCGAACCTAACTCGTGCGGATCCAATCTCGGCGTCTTAAGATGAAGATCCAACTTGCTATATGTATGTATGAATGCATAAAACCCTAACAGGATACTACATGGATGACATGCAACCAATTTTCACACCAACACAATTACAATCAAAATTAGTAAAAATTCTAAAACGAAAGGGACAGAATTTCCCCTAAAAATGCAATTAGGGGCCACCCTGTCAAAATCATATATTCAAACATATATACGCATAGCAACAATAGCATTCACACAGACTTCTAATCTACTATATTCATCATTCTCTGAACTTTGGGTCCTAACCCATCACACTTTTGCTGCGCTACTCTGATCATTTCATTTCATGTCATTGTCATGCCTCAAATATTTAATCATAGCATGTTTATAAAATAACATCATAAACAAAACATTAAACATTCAATCACCCAATGTGTGTGTGCAGAAGACCTTATTGCTCCTCCGTCCTGGCCGGCACATCCATCTCGTGCTTATCACCTACATATATATAGGAAAAACGTCAGTAACAAGCGTTACTGGTCCGAAAAGAAAATAACTATAACAAACTGGCTATGAGAGCAAACTCTCATATGAAAGAAAACAACATATACTCCACGTGAACACTCTGAAGGGCACTACTGAGGAGCCACTGGGCTGCAGACCCGGTAGCATCCCGAACTTACTGATCTGCTGCTGGTACTGTGCCGCTCTCGGCACTTCTTTTCAGTACTTCACGTAAAACTTTATCCTAAGCCCTCTCCTTACCTCCATATTTCTCCTGGCCTTGAGCACGAAGGCCGAGTACTCTCAGGCAGTCGCCTTTAATACCCTTTGAACCACAAGTCCGGACATGCGCTGTACTAAACAGTACCCGTAAACCTCCACGTTCTCCGGGTGTGAGGAACTCAAACGCGGAGTTGTCAGGATCCCTCGGGAATGGAACAGTCCGCTGGCACTAATCCAGAGCCCGCTTTGACTGTCACGGCATCCTCTGCATGGTACGTGCAGTCGATTTCTCCATCTCTCGTCTCACAGAAACGCGAAAACTATATATATATATAGGCTTGGGTAGGGAGTTATATAATAGGCCCGAAGGCAACTTTTGGTGGATCTTGTTTTCGAAATCAACCTCGAGGGATCTCATCCTCGAAGGGTTATTAATCCGGAAAATGTTCGGTTAAATGGCCCGAGTTAAGTGGGATCCGATAAAACGCCACTTAACCCGTCCTGCAGACAATAAATCAAACATACAATAGAAAAGATCATAAAAATCAGAGAGAAGTCCTAACGGACCTGGTAGAAGCTCCAAGCGTGTCATCGCGCCTAGGCGGCGAGCTCCTACTCCGTACCTACACATCAAAACTAAATACTAACGCCCACTAACTACATGATGCATCAAAATCAATGAATCACACACAATGCAACCACAAAATCATCCATCAAAATAACAATCAAATAATTATAAGAGTAAATAATCCTAACTCAAACTATTCATACCATATTTTATTCTGTTCTTCTAAGTTGCATCGTACTAGATTAACATGCTCATACACAATTCATCTCATTAGATCACTTACTTCATTCACTAATAATCTCATCATGCACATCTTTACTTTATTCATGGTCAAGACATTAATCATGATAATTAATCAACCCTAGCATGCTATGCTAACAATTATCATCAATTTTAAATAAATCAATCGGAGGTAATTATACCTCACGTTGTCGACAATCGGCGACGGTTAGGGTTCCGTCGCGTGTCTCGAAACTCAAATTCGGCACTCATCGGCGTCCGAAGCTCGATCGGGCTCGACTGGGTGAGCCCCGCAGAAGATCTCGGTGAATTCCAGTGAATTCCAGAAATTCCAGCTTTTCCGGCAGTCTGCTGGCGGCTTCCGGTGGTTTTCCGGCGGCTATCGCCGGCGGCGTCTACTGGCCGGAAAGTGGTCGTGTTGGGTACCCTCGGAACCGGCTCGGCGAGCCCGACTCATCTACGAGGTCGACGCGGCCAACGGAGGTGGCGGCTCGCCGGAAAATGCATAAAACAGAGTCGGCGGTGATGGTGGCTAGATCCGGCCGGCCACGGCGGCGATGGCCTCCGTTCCGGTCGGGGAAGGTCGCTGGAAGGCTGAGGGTGCTGAGGCGACCGACCGATCGCGGTGGCGCTGGTCGCCGGCGGCAGAATCGGCGACGGAAGGCAACACAGGCGCGGCGTCGCGGCGTGGCTTCCTCGTCGCGGCGGTCCGATGGGGGTGGGACCTGGTCGGGGCAGCACGGCAACGTCGTCGCCGGGCTAGGCGGCGACTATCGACGGCCGGGCGGCGCCGGCAGCAGCGGCGGCGACGCACACAAGGGCGGCGTCGGGCAAGGGTTTGGGGAAGAAAAGAAGGGCGCGGATGAAATAGCTGGGTGGCAGTTTCGTAAATATTACTTGACTCGTCTTCGGCTCGAGTCAAGAATAATAATTAATCGCCGTAAATTCCAAAAAAATCGGGAAAAATCCCATAAAATCAAACAAACACCAAAACATCAAAATGATATGCTCTAGAACTATCAACCCACCCAAAATGCCCGCAACGCGTCCTAACGCGATAAACGGCCTAAAACTAGTTCTACGATCCACTATATATAATAATAAAAAAAGTAACTGCATACTCTCATATATTCTGATAACTCATTCTGTTCTGCTGTGTTCATGACGTTATCATCATATACTTGGGTACGCATGACCCTCATAGCTCATACACGCGACTGGCGTCGGCTCAATACACGTGTTCTGAAACTGACTCGAATCGAAAATAACGGTCGAACCGACCGGTTCTGAATATAAAACCCTGACTCGAATCGCGGGTTTTACAATCTTCCCTCCTTATAAAATTTCGTCCTCGAAATTTCAACTCAAGGAGGTTCTACTAAACTAGTACCTGGAGCTGGATACACATCTGTTGTATCCTCTACTCTTCGATAGCCATATACATCCTCACTGACTATAGCTGCACCGTCACGGCGGTTCTACTTCTGATGCTGTCAATATCCACATTCTGTTTCTAAGGTATCTGTGCCTGTTCTGACATTACCATCATGATTCTCTTCTGTTATGATCCCTATTGCTAACTCGGCGGAAAAACCCTAGGTCACCCCTAAGGGCCTACTGGGTTGGTCAAGCAGATACTCTAGAGTATCGCAAGGTTCTAATCTGGGCTATGTCTGGAAAACTACGCCGAGGGTAAGACCTACCTACTAACATCTACCCATGTCCCTCTAATCGTCATCTGTGAACAGTCACCTACATGTACTCGCAGGAACTCTACTCTAGGTCCTACAGTCACCTCAAGGCCTTCTATGAGTCTCCTGCTAAGTACGGTGGATACCCTAATGAGCTGCACGGCTCACTGTCGCCAGTCTAGGTCCAACTCTCAGGTGTCCCTATACAAGGAACTGGACCGCTCACTTGGTTCTAGTTGACTCGGTCCTGAGTCATGTATCTCACTCTGTTCTATAAGAGAACAAGGGTAGCTGCTATGACTCTAATGTATACTATGGCTCCGATGGCTATCTATACAACCACTAAGTACAACTCTGTGACGGGATGGTCGCGAGAACACCTGTACATGCACAGCGTGTCTCAAGGAGTATGATAACATACTCTGCATAGGGCTGTAGCATCTGCATCTGGTCTGTGGGACGTGCTCTGATCAATGTATACTCATCTCAATCATCTGGGTAAACTGATAGTAAAACTGATACAAAAGGGTGAGTGGAAATCCTCAAGTGAAAACTCCACTCTGTCTGATATCTCTAGGTTATAAGAAGGGAGGCTGAATCTCGTGGAAATCTAGTCTCACTACTCAAGAGCTCTCAATAAGTGGTATCTCGTCCTCACATGTGGTATCTGACGCCAGGTAAACGGGGGATCCTGGGACCTGTGGGTTATAGGCCCACACGCTTCTGCTGCGCAACTCTTATCTATGGTAAGGTTAAGGTCTCATGCAAATAGTAGGGGAGATAAAATCCCTATGTAACATATTGGGTGGCCAAAATCTTGGTAGGTCTATGGACTTGTCTCTAAGGTCACCATGATTTACTATGCCACAGGTGATCAGGCTGTGGAATAGTCAATCAATGACGAATCTCAAAAACGGCTCCTAATTGGCTCTAGTTTAATCAGCTAACAGTAGGCACGTGTTTCTCGATACTGTACTAGTCACGCACTTCTAAACGGGCGGGGTTCAAACGACCCAAAGAACCACTGTCTCCCCTCAAGTCTACGGGGACTTATAGTGAGGTTTGACGCGTGTCTCGTCCGCTCTTCAGTGGTGTGTGACCTGCCGTCCCGTACCGATTTGTAGTACTAATCTCAACTCACATGACTACTACCGCTGTGGTAGACTCTCAAGCAAGGCTATCAATAAAGATGAGCATACACTGATATACTCCATCTGGTCCACTCTCATGTTGGGGTGAAATCCTCATTGGAAGATCGATCTGCAAACATCTACCTGTACTGTAAAACCTAATCAGTACCATGAAGGTACCTCTATACTCGGGCAAGGCTCAATCCTATGGTTCAAGGTGAGAACCTAATCGTGCTGGCGAAACACAAGGAAATCAATATCTCTCTGAAAGACCCTTCCTCACTAACCCGCTATCCATGCCCAATACTCTAATACAAGCCTAACCCCTATCGCCTACTGGCCCATCGCTACATGGGTTAAACTGCATGTGTCCATGTACCAACCATCTGATCTATGTATGCTGGTTGTGACCCATGGATGCACGATCATGCAGTCTACACAATCTGATCATTGTGACCGTCCCATCTGGAGGTCACTCTGTCATGTTCCCTGACTCTGTCCATACGCATCCCTATGAGACTGTAACTAATAGTGTTTGATGGGGACATCTTGCAATATTCATCTGACCCAATGGTGTTAGGTCAAGACAATGATTGCAAGAGAACTGTGAAGTGGGATCCTATGCCATCTCATCCAAATAACCTCTGTTCTCCTAACTCTTCTCTATTATGCTGATGCCTTTGTAACTATATCTCTTTCCTCAAATTTTGACCCTACTAATACCTAACTGATCTACTCGGTCGGCGGGTGAGCAAACACGGACGGCGGTAGTGCATATTCGGTCGGCGGTTGTGCAACTCGGTCGGCGGTTGTGCACCTCAGTCGGTGGTTGTGCACTCGGTCGGTGGTTGTGCACTCGGTCGGCGGTTGTGCACTACCTAGATGCAGAAAAATCTAATCCTACTCATATGCATCGTAAATCCACTACTGTCTCTGACATGCCTTCGCTGCTAATAGCTCAGCTCAGGTTGTCCAACTATACGTGTCTGATCCGGAAGGGTTTGGATCATGGGGTTGACACATATGATGGTAAACCTATATTGAACCCACTCTAATCTCCTAAAATCTGGGTGGCTGCTTCCATCAATGTTGACTGGCCCTCAAACGGTAACCACTGATCTGGTACCTTATCTCTAGTGGAATCCCATCAATTATCTGATCTCGTAAGCAATGGTGGCCCTGATCTCTTCCTCATCATATCGAGACCTCTATCTGGCAAAGAGAAGCCAAAACTACTGCCCGTAGGTCATAAACTAGTGGAAGAGGAGGATGCGGTAAAGTGCCTATTGGACTATCGATCCACCTCGCTACTCATCCTCATTCATCACTATCTTCTAGAAGTGGTCTATCTCATGTGCCAACTAACTGGCTATTATCTCTATAATTCAAGCTCCTTATTATTACCCATTTTCTTTTTAACTCATTCCTATCATGTACACCATGTCCCATGGAAACAGGACTAAGGTGGTGACATGCAAGACACGAACACCAGGTCAATCATCCAATTCACTTATGCGATGGACAGAACTAGTGGGTCTCTAAGCCCATCATGATAATCTTATCAGATTCCTGCTCACATCTGCTAACATCCGAATCTAGTATAAGATAAGACCTTATACCCATTATACCTCAGCTAGCACTACAATATTCCCTCCTCATATCTAACTGACAAACAGTCTGATATCACGATCAAAATCCATAAAAATGACATGTCAGCTCAACTAAGGCCAATTCCACATACTTCTAACAAGTTCCTGAATACACTATTTTCCAAATAACTTATCAAGAAAAATCTGTAGGTAAAGAAAATAGACAGAAACATACCTGCCAGCTGGACTTGGAGCAGTCTTTGCACACACATCACCTATAAAAGTATCTTACATCTTAATCGGCCGAGAGTGGCTCTGATACCAATTCTGTAACACCCCAAATCCGGTTCACACTCGTGAACCAAACCGGCATGTTACAGGCCCCGGTTAGGTCGGCTAACCCGAACCTAACTCGTGCGGATCCAATCTCGACGTCTTAAGATGAAGATCCAACTTGCTATATGTATGTATGAATGCATAAAACCCTAACAGGATACTACATGGATGACATGCAACCAATTTTCACACCAACACAATTACAATCAAAATTAGTAAAAATTCTAAAATGAAAGGGACAGAATTTCCCCTAAAAATGTAATTAGGGGCCACCCTGTCAAAATCATATATTCAAACATATATACGCATAGCAACAATAGCATTCACACAGACTTCTAATCTACTATATTCATCATTCTCTGAACTTTGGGTCCTAACCCATCACACTTTTGCTACGCTACTCTGATCATTTCATTTCATGTCATTGTCATGCCTCAAATATTTAATCATAGCATGTTTATAAAATAACATCATAAACAAAACATTAAACATTCAATCACCCAATGTGTGTGAGCAGAAGACCTTATTGCTCCTCCGTCCTGGCCGGCACATCCATCTCGTGCTTATCACCTACATATATATAGGAAAAATGTCAGTAACAAGCGTTACTGGTTCGAAAAGAAAATAACTATAACAAACTGGCTATGAGAGCAAACTCTCATATGAAAGAAAACAATATATACTCCACGTGAACACTTTGAAGGGCACTACTGAGGAGCCACTGGGCTGCAAACCCGGTAGCATCCCGAACTTACTGATCTGCTGCTGGTACTGTGCTGCTCTCGGCACTTCTTTTTCAGTACTTCACGTAAAACTTTATCCTAAGCCCTCTCCTTACCTCCATATTTCTCCTGGCCTTGAGCACGAAGGCCGAGTACTCTCAAGCAGTCGCCTTTAATACCCTTTGAACCACAAGTCCGGACATGCGCTGTACTAAACAGTACCCGTAAACCTCCACGTTCTCCAGGTGTGAGGAACTCAAACGCGGAGTTGTCAGGATCCCTCGGGAATGGAACAGTCCACTGGCACTAATCCAGAGCCCGCTTGGACTGTCACGGCATCCTCTGCATGGTACGTGCAGTCGATTTCTCCATCTCTCGTCTCACAGAAACCCGAAAACTTATATATATTGTAAAAATCATGATTTTTATTACAAGACTCGAACCTAAATATTATGAAATAAATATAGATGAACCGATATGGTTGGTTATCAAGTCGACCGGTCATGGTTCGACTTAAGGTCACCTAGAAAATACCTATTAATGAATGGATGATGGGGTGTGAGAATTTAATGAAGGGGTCGTTGAACCTATGAAATACCAATGGATGATGGGGTATGAGAATTTAATGAAGGGGCTCGTTGAACCTAGGAAATACCAATCGATGATGGGGTATGAGAATTTAATGGAGGGAATGGTTGAAGTGTATATATATGCAAGAGGAGGGAGTATTTCATCCCTCATCTCCATCCCAGGCGACCTCCCCATTACTGTGTGAGTGTTTCATCCCTCATCTTATTTGTTTCCATTAGGATTCTTGCATGCAAGGTTTGTTGAAGACGCCCTGCCAAGTTGCTAGATCTCCAGCGTCTTATGCATGGGGTTCTTGTCGATTGCTTAGTTGTTTTGTAAATGGACATGTTAATAATTAAATTATCAATTAGATAATGGGGATTTGGATGGGGATAATTAATAATTAATTATCATTAGAATTGCTAAAAATTTAATAAGGAATGAAGACTAACATGAACTAATTACATCATTTAAAATTGATAGTATATTAGTCATGTAAGTTGCATGTAGGTTCATGCAAAATAAAATTATACTAATGTATAATTTTATGCCCTCATTCAGATTAGGGTTCACGGGTCACAGTCAGACGAAGTCACAAGTCAAGTACGTATAATAGGTAGAACATCGTACTTTCCTTGTTGATAGCCTAGGTCGGCCTGAGCCCAGATTCGACCACCATGCACCAAGTGCAACCGGGGTCAAAGAATTGACTCAGTCCGACACGGGGTCGTATTATGTGCGTAAATTGTGTAATGCATCGACATTGTTTTGGAGTAGTGATAGCCGCCCCATAAAAAGGCTACGGCCGGGGTGAGCGAGGCACAACGATTCCTCCATCGCACTGGAGTGCAGTGATAGCCTCCCCATAAAAAGGCTATGGCCAGGGTGTGTGAGGCACTGGCACTAGAGTTGGCAGTGAGAGCTTCCCCACAAACGGGACGTAGCATTCACCTGAGTGCAGTGATAGCCTCCCCATAAAAAGGCTACGGCCGGGGTGTGTGAGGCACTGGCACTAGAGTTGGCAGTGAGAGCTTCCCCACAAACGGGGCGTAGCATTCACCTGAGTGCAGTGATAGCCTCCCCATAAAAAGGCTACGACCGGGGTGTGTGAGGCACTGACACTAGAATTGGTAGTGAGAGCTTCCCCACAAACGGTGCGTAGCAATCACCCGAGCGCAGTGATAGCTTCCCCACAAAAAGGCTACGGCCGGGGTGTGCGAGGCACTGGCACTGGAGACGGTAGTGGTAGCCTCCCCACAAAAGGGCTACGGCCGGGGTGTGCGGATCACAGCGGATACCTCCTCCGCATTGTTTTGGAGTATAGCGGAATCGCTCCACCGCATATTAAAATAAACATAAGGAAATAGTGGAATGTACTTGATTTGTTTTATCTATTATACTACTTAGTGTTGTAATCACTAACGCGGAATTGCCTCCGCAGGTGTGCAGATACGAAAGTAGGTGATTGACAACCAGGGCATGGAGCAAAATAAATATGAGGACTCCTTTTATTATTTATTTGAGAAATAAGTGTGGCTACTGGGAAACGGTCTAAGACTGTGGGATCTTTATATATGTTTTTGTTAAAAAAAATGTTAGACATATTTGCTTAATTGTGAGTAACACCTGGCCAGCTAGGCCCACAATGTTGTGACAAATGGCCGGGTCGTTACAGGTGGTATCAGAGCAAAGTTTCCCAAAAGCTCACATCTTATGACTCAAGTACCTTGTTGAAGAGTCCAATATTTATCTTTCTCCAATGGGGTATGTCATTAGGGAATTAGTGGACTCACTAACAAACCGAAGTAAGCATAAAAAAAAAATTTAATCAACCATAACGGAATAAATTTTAGATGGCAGGCACCCGAAGGAAGTCGAGCCAAGCTGCGCAGTCGGACATGAACGTGGAGAGTGTGTTAGGCCAAATTTTGACGGCCATACAGGGACTTGCGCAGGCTTCAGATAATACCAGTTCTGTGATTCAGAACATAGCGCAGCGATTACTGGGATTGGTAACAGGGAATGGAGCTCCAAATTCGGCTGCGGGTCCTAGTAGTGTCCCAAATGGGGACCAGGGGAGCGCCCAAGAGCGGGTAGGGATAGCTGACTCGGGCGAGCGAGGGGAACTTCCAAACCCAGTGACACCGGTAGTCCGACAAGTGGTACTGCCAGTTGGGGATGACAGTGATCGATACACTGTAGAGAAATTCCAGAGGAACGGAGCTGAGGTATTCATTGGTGGGACTGATCCAATGAAGGCGGAGAGCTGGTTGGACATTACTGAGAAAGCATTTAGAGCTCTCTCTGTGCCTCATCGCCATCAGGTGAGGTTGGCGACATGCATGCTTCAGGAGGAAGCATCCTATTGGTGGAAATCCATGGAGAAGACTGTGTTCCATCAACGGGAGATTTCGTCCATTCCTTGGGCAGAATTTGTAACAGCTTTCAATGGACAATACTTTCCTGAGTCTGTTGTCCAGAAGAAAGCACTGGAATTTGCCACTCTAACTCAGAGGGATGATTCAGTCCGAGAGTATGCAAAAAATTTCTTGCAATTGGAGAGATTTGCAGCTGGGAGTCTGGCAACTGCCTGAGCCAGAGCAGACAAATTTTTCTGGGGGTTGAAGCCCGAATTGAGGAGTAGGGTTGCTACGGCGCCAAGAGGCACTATAACCGAAGTGATTGAGGCAGCCACTACTCATGAGTTGGTGTACGACTATGTCCGTGCACAGAAACAAGGGAAGGCTACTATGCAACATAAGAATGCCAACCAGGGTAGTAGCAAAAACAGGTTTGCAGAACACCAGCAGCAAAACTATCAACGGAATGTCGATGGGAACCGCAAAAGGAAGTTTCAGGAGATTTTGTATCGACTATGTAAAAATTGCAACAAGATGCATTCAGGGTTATGCAGTGAGCCCCGTCGGTGCTACAATTGCGGAAGGACGGGACACCTGCAAAATGAGTGTCGTCAGCCCCTGAAGCAACAACAGGAGCAGCCTGAGATCCCGAAGATATAATTAATCATGCTTATCATCTTGCTGTTATAATATTTCGGGGACGAAATATTTCTAAGTTGGGGAGATTGTAAAAACCATGATTTTTATTACAAGACTCGAACCTAAATATTATGAAATAAATATAGATGAACCGATATGGTTGGTTATCAAGTCGACCGGTCATGGTTCGACTTAAGGTCACCTAGAAAATACCTATTCATGAATGGATGATGGGGTGTGAGAATTTAATGAAGGGGTCGTTGAACCTAGGAAATACCAATGGATGATGGGGTATGAGAATTTAATGAAGGGGCTCGTTGAACCTAGGAAATACCAATGGATGATGGGGTATGAGAATTTAATGGAGGGAATGGTTGAAGTGTATATATATGCAAGAGGAGGGAGTATTTCATCCCTCATCTCCATCCCAGGCGACCTCCCCATTACTGTGTGAGTATTTCATCCCTCATCTTATTTGTTTCCATTAGGATTCTTGCATGCAAGGTTTGTTGAAGACGCCCTGCCAAGTTGCTAGATCTCCAGCGTCTTATGCATGGGGTTCTTGTCGATTGCTTAGTTGTTTTGTAAATGGACATGTTAATAATTAAATTATCAATTAGATAATGGGGATTTGGATGGGGATAATTAATAATTAATTATCATTAGAATTGCTAAAAATTTAATAAGGAATGAAGACTAACATGAACTAATTACATCATTTAAAATTGATAGTATATTAGTCATGTAAGTTGCATGTAGGTTCATGCAAAATAAAATTATACTAATGTATAATTTTATGCCCTCATTCAGATTAGGGTTCACGGGTCACAGTCAGACGAAGTCACAAGTCAGGTACGTATAATAGGTAGAACATCGTACTTTCCTTGTTGGTAGCCTAGGTCGGCCTGAGCCCAGATTCGACCACCATGCACCGAGTGCAACCGGGGTCAAAGAATTGACTCAGTCCGACACGGGGTCGTATTATGTGCGTAAATTGTGTAATGCATCGACATTGTTTTGGAGTAGTGATAGCCGCCCCATAAAAAGGCTACGGCCGGGGTGAGTGAGGCACAGCGATTCCTCCATCGCACTGGAGTGCAGTGATAGCCTCCCCATAAAAAGGCTACGGCCAGGGTGTGTGAGGCACTTCTATATAAAGTAGAGTTTTATTGTTGAAACATCCTCTGGATAGTTTGTGAGCACATTTGACTTTAGAGAAATTACATTCATATTAAGATCATGTGTCGTAGTTGCGGATGCCTCATCATAATAACAAGTCCGTATAATTATTTGAAATGTTGTATTTTCTCTTGTTGGCAGCCCTGGTCGGCCTGAGCCTAGATTTGACCACCATGCACTTGTGCAACCGGGGTCAAGGAATAAACTCAGTCCGACACATCCCTTAAATTACTATGTGGGAGTCTTGCTCGACTTGAGTATCTGACCACCATACGTTGGAATGCAACCGGGGTCGATTCAATTCAGCATAAGGCAGCACCACCTGAAAGATTGAACACTTGGCCCCATGCTGAAAGGGGTGATAGGGTGCAATGGCGCAAGATGGCTCATTACGCACTTATGATACCGAGAGGGTGAGTCAATGACAAATATCGGTAACTACAGGCCGTGGGCCACGTAGTGTGTGTGTGCATGCATGAGATGGTAGTTGGATGGGGTGGCCACCCTCCCAGCATATAACGAGTTTGGCATAGGCTCATAACAACTAAAAAACTGTTGAAACGATAATAGGGATTTTGTTGACTTGTTTTATTTAATTATACGACTTAGTATTTTTATCACTAATGCGGAATTGCCTCTACAGGTATGAGGATGGAAGGATAGGTAGTGTCGGGATAGTTAAAGGACTCTATTATTGGACTATTCTTTTCTCGAGATTGTTTGCATGGCAGTCGGATTTTAGTTTGGTTCATGGGACTTAGATTATTCCAAGCATTTATTATATTAACTTTTATGTTAAAAGTTTATTTAAAATCTGGAAAATTAATAGAAAATTAATTTATGAGACACTTAGTTTCATATGGTAACACTTGGCTCGTGGCTCGGAACGGGCAGGTCGTTACAAAAACTATTCGACTAAATGGCCTGAGTTAAGTGGGATCCGATAAAATACCACTTAACCTGTCCTACAATTAGTAAAAATAAATCATGATAGAATAGAACAATAAATCAAGGGTGAGTCATAAATGGATCTAGCAGAAGCTCCGAGCGTGTTCTTGTGCCTAGGAGGTGAGTTCCTACTTTGTACCTCACGGAGGGTCGACGGCAAAGGAGCGGGCTGGAGGCACAGCTCGTGGCTGTGGCAGCTACAGCTTAAAACAGCCCTACTAGGGCAGGAGGAGGCCGTGGGAGGGAAGTAATGGGTTTGGTCAGTACGGGGTAGGAGGTGGTTGTGTAAGGGAGGTTCGGTTGATGGTGAGGGTGGCGGTGGCGCACAACCGGTTGGTGGTGGCGCTAATGGCCGGCGACAGCACATGCAAGCGGTGGCCTTAGGTCACTCTAGGTCACCGTGCATGTGTTGTCTAAGCTTGGTAAAAGTCTGGAAAGAGGTGGAAGGGGCTAGGGAGGGTCGTTGGAGGTTGCCATAGGAGTCGGCAACCAGTGGCGCTGGCAACAAGGTCGCGGCCGGCTTGGGTGAGGACAATGGGGGAGAGGGAAGGGGGAAAAGGAGATAGGAGTTGTGTGGGGAGGACGGTGGCAAGGTTGTGAGGGCGTTAGGATGATGGCGGCGGCCGGCGGCTGTCGTCAGCAATGAGGTGAGACAGGGGAGGGGGTCGGTCGTTGGGGAGAAAGGGGAGAAAAGGGGTGTGAAGAAGAAGTGAATGATGGCAATTTCGTAATAAAAACTTGATTCGCTCTCAACTCAAGTCAATATTAAGAAATAAATCCAAAAAGAATAAAATAATAAAATGTAGTAAAATTCCATAAAATAAAATAATCAAGCTCTAACTCAAATAACATGTTCTAAATCTATTAACCCACCAAAAACTAATAAATAAGAGTCTTAAAAGCACTAAACGACCTAAAACTAATTGTATGATCCACTATATATATATATATATATATATAGATATAGATATAGATATAAACTGATATACTCTCACATATTTTGATAACTCATTTTTTCTGTTGTATTCATGGCATTATCATCATATACTTGGATAGACCTCATGATTCATACACACGGTCGGCCTCAGCTTAGTGCATGTGTTCTGAAATTGACTTGATTGAAATTAATGGTTGAACCAACCAGTTCTGAGTATAAAGTCCTGACTCGGGTCACGAGTTTACAACCTTCCTTCCTTATAAAAATTTCATCCTCGAAATTTTAACTAAAGGAGGTTCTACTGAAAATAGAACCTGGAAGCTGGATACACATCAGTTGTATCCTCTACTACGTCAACAGTCATGTACATCCTCACTAACTGTAGTTGGGCTGACATGGTAAGTTCTGCTAGTGATGCTGTCAATATCAAACCTTCCCGATTCTAAACTGTCTGTGCCTGTTTTGACATTTCCATCTTCATTCTCTTTGGTATTGATCCCTACAATTAACTCGGTGAAAAAATCTAGGTCACCCCTTAGAGCCTACTAAGTTTTTCAAGCAAGTATTTTAGAGTATTGCAAGGTGCTAATCTGAGCTATATCTGGGAAAACTACATCAAGTGCAAGGCCTACCTGCTAACATCTACCTATGTCTCTCTAATCCTCATTGATGTGAAAAGTTAACTACATGTACCCTCAGGAAACTCTATTCTAGGTCCTACAGCCATCCTAAGGTGTGCTATGAGTCTCATGCTAGGTATAGGTGTATAGGCTAATGAGCTGCACGTCTCACTATCGCTAGTCTAGAACCAACTCTTAGGTGTCCCTTTATAAGGAATTGGACCGCTCACTGAGTCTTGGTTGACTTGGTCCCGAGTCAAATATCTCACTCTGTTCTAGAAGAGAACAATGATAGTTGGTACAACTCTACTGTATACTTGCTATCTGTACAACTACTACTACTGTTGAAAGGAGCTCTTTGTGACAGAATTGAGGCGAGAATACCTGTATAGGCTTAGCTTGTCTCAAGGAGTATGAAAACATACTCTCCATGGAACTACAAAATCCGCATCTAGTCCGTGGCTAGTGCTTTGGTCAATATCTGCTTATCCCAATCATCTGGATAACTTATAGTAGAATTGATATATCTAGAGGGGTGAGGGGAAACTCTCGAGTGAAAACTTTACTCTGTCTGACATCTCTGGGTTATAGGAAGGGAGGCTGATTTTTGTATAAATCTGGTCACACTGCTCAAGAACTCTCAATAAGTAATATCTCATCCTCACATGTGGGATTTGACATCACGTAAATTGGGAAAATCTATTAGGTAAAGAAAAAACCTATTACATAAGTATGTCAGGCTGATCTATGGTAAAGTCAAGTTATCATGCAAGTGACAGGGGAGATGAAATCCCTATGTAGGTGGCCACAATATTAGTAGGCCTATGAACTTGTCCGGTATAGTCAAGTTATCATGCAAGTGATAGGGGAGATGAAATCCCTATGCAGTGTACTAGGTGGCCAAAATATCAGTAGGCCTATGAACTTGTCTATAAGATTACCACTATTTACTATGCCATAGGTAATCAGTCTGTGGAACAGCCAATCAATGATGAATCTCAGAAATGGCTCCTAAGTGGTTCTAGTTTAACCAACTAACAGTTGGCATGTCTTTTGCAATACTGTACTAGTCACGCACTTCTAAACGAGCAAGGTTTAAATTACCCAAAGAACCATTGTCTACCCTCAAGTCTACGGGGACTCATAATAAGGTTCGACACATGTCTAGTTCACTCTTTAGTGGTGTGTGACCTGTTATCTCATACCAATTTGTAGCATTAATCTTGACTTACATGACTACTACCACTGTAATAGACTCTCAAGGAAGGCTATCAATCAAGATGAGCATACACTGGTATCACTTTATCTGGTAAGCATGGTCTATTTTGTCTGGAGTCCCTGTCTTCATCGCTCTCAAGCTAAGGTGAAATCATCATCGTAAGATCGGTCTACAAATACCTACTTGCACTATAAGCCCTAATCAATACCATGGAGGTACCTACTTGGGCTGGACTATGAACGTTGGCTAGGCTGCCGGTCACGGGCCGGAAAGGTTGGTCGGCTGGAGCTAGCAATGGGCCAAGTATAGGCATTTCAGGGACGAAATTTCCTAAGGTGGGTGGATTGTGAGATCCCTCAACTTAGTCCCACATCTAATACCTACTGGGAGAATATCCTGTTTATAAGTGGGAATGGATTAGAGATCTTTAACTTTCGGGGTACCCAATTAAAAGAAATGACTTAGCCCATTACGTTGCACTTTGGGCTGGGTCGTTACAAATGGTATCAGAGCCAACCTGGTTCCGTGTTAGATGGTGGGCTGGATTAGGAACGTTGGCTAAGCTGCCGGTCACGGGCCAGAAAGGTCGTGGGCTGGGGCTAGCAACGGGCCAAGTATAGGCATTTCGGGGACGAAATTTCCTAAGGTGGGTGGATTGTGAGATCCCTCAACTTAGTCCCACATCTAATACCTACTGGGAGAAGATCATGTTTATAAGTGGGAATGGACTATAGATCTTTAACTTTCGGGGTACCCATTTTAAAGAAATGACTTAGCCCATTACGTTGAACTTTGGGCCGGGTCGTTTCAAATGGTATCAGAGCCGACCTGGTTCCGTGTTAGATGGTGGGCTGGATTAAGAACGTTGGCTAGGCTGCCTGTCACTGGCTAGAAAGGTCGTGGGCTGGGGCTAGCAACGGGCCAAGTATAGGCATTTCGGGGACGAAATTTCCTAAGGTGGGTGGATTGTGAGATCCCTCAACTTAGTCCCACATCTAATACCTAATAGGAGAAGATCATGTTTATAAGTGGGAATGGACTATAGATCTTTAACTTTCGGGGTACCCATTTTAAAGAAATGACTTGGCCCATTACGTTGAACTTTGGGCTGGGTCATTACAAATGGTATCAGAGCCAACCTGGTTCCGTGTTAGATGGTGGGCTGGACTATGAACGTTGGCTAGGCTGCCGGTCACGGGCCAGAAAGGTCGTGGGCTGGGGCTAGCAACGGGCCAAGTATAGGCATTTCGGGGACAAAATTTCCTAAGGTGGGTGGATTGTGAGATCCCTCAACTTAGTCCCACATCTAATACCTACTGGGAGAAGATCCTGTTTATAAGTGGGAATGGACTAGAGATCTTTAACTTTCGGGGTACCCATTTTAAAGAAATGACTTAGCCCATTACGTTGTACTTTGGGCTGGGTCGTTACATTAAGACCTTTTTAATTAGCTAACTACGTGTTCATTCAATTATTGACATCATGTATTCTAATTCCAGGGCATAAGAAATGAATCCTCATCCAATTAGATATGAACCCTAACTCCAATAATTAGCATAGTATTCAATTATATTATTTCGAACATAAAAACTATATACGTAATTTATGAATTAATTGTCTAACCCTAATTCACCACTATCATCCGTTAACATGGATTTAAATTTAAACTAACATCTATTTACAATCACACCATTAGCATCACAATAAGATCATAAAATACTTCATTATTAAATAAAATTGCATAAAATTCTATTCATAATTGTCGGTCATGCAACAAAGGCGACGACAGTGATGACGGCAACAGTCGCGGTTTCTGTTGGCATGGCTGTGGTTTGACCAAGGGAGGACCCGACTGAGCTAGGACTAGAGCACATTGCTAGGATGTGACAAGGCCTGACCAGAAATGCCAGCCAACCTACGACTGGCTGGCAGTGATGATGGCCGGCAGACTGCCGAAACACGGCAAATTGGCAACTATGCCATGACGTGGTGTTGCTATGAGGGATGAAGGATGAGGAGTTGGATAGCTTGGTGGGGAGGAGACGGCAAGAAGGAGATGACCCCGCTGGAGGGAGCGGGCCAGCGGTGTAGCTCACAGAGGTGGCTGCTGCGGCTCAAAACAACCCTAACAAGGGCACGAGGAGGCCGTGGGAGGGAAGGTAGGAGGTAGTCGTGTAGGGGAGGTCCGGTCAGCGACAACACATGCAAGCGGCCAGCGTTGGGTCACCCAGGGTCATCGTGCATGTGTCGTCCAGGCCTGGTAAGAGTCAGGAAAGTGGGATAAGGGGCTAGGGAGGCTTGTCGGAGGTTGTCGCAGGAGTCAACGACCGGCTCCGGTGACAAGGTCGCGACCAGCTCGGGTGAGGATAGTGGGGGAGAGGGAAGGGGGAAAGGGAAAAAGAAGTTGGGCGGGGATGGTGGTGGCGAGGCGGTGAGGGTGTCGGGACGAAGGAGGCGGTCATCGGTGAGATAGGGGAGTGGGGTCGGGGAGAAATGGGAGAAACAAAGTCGGGGGGGGGGGTGTTCTCGACTAGAGTCAATATTACGAAATAAATCAAAAAAATATAAAATAAAAGAAAATATAGTAAAATACCATAAAATAAAATAATCGAGTTTTAACTCAAATAACATGGTCTAAACTATTAACCTAGCCAAAGCTAATAAATAACACGTCCTAACGAGGTAAACAGATTAAAATTAATTTTATGATCCACTTTATATAAAAATTAAATAAACTGACGTACTTTCATATATTTTGATAACTAATTTTTTCTATTATATTTATAGCGTTATTATCATATACTTATTTGGGTACACATGGTCGGCCTCGGCTAAGTGCACATATTTTGAAATTGACTCAACTGAAAATAACGGTCGAACAAATTAGTTCTAACTATAAAACCCTAACTCAATTCATGGGTTTTATAGAATTGGGTTAGGTTGGGTCAAAATATTGGCTGAACCAAGATTGTTTAGGCGGCTGGGCTCTAGTGGGTCATGAAAGGGTCACAGATAGGTAGGGGTGTAAACGAGCTGAGCCGAGCAGGGATGTTTTTGAATTTAATGTGATTTTTGGCATGTTTGAGTGCTTGAACGAGCTATGATGTATTATGGGTCAAGCCGAACTCGTCCAAAATTCATGGTGTTTGGGCTTGGCTTGTGTTTGGCTCACTATGTTTTTGAGTCGAACGAATGTTTGTGCTTGGCTTGTGCTCAACTTATATAGGATCAAAATTTTCTTTCCAACACTATATAAGTTCAATGTGACCTCAATAGTATTGACAAGCCGAGTTGAGCTAAATATTTTTTGAGTTTGAATACATCGAGCTCAAGTTTTGAGCTAAGCGGAGCAGAACACTCCTTAGCTCAAGCTCTGCCCGTTGTTCAACGAGCTATCTATTTCGAGCCGAGTCGAGCCGAATATTTTTTAAGTTTGAATACATCGAGTTCAAGTTTTGAGCCAAGCCGAACAGAATACTCCTTAGCTCAAACTCTATCCGTTGTTCAACGAACTATCCATTTCAAGCTGAGTATTTTTTTAAGCACAAAATTAATCAGTACGAGTTCAAGCCGAATCGAACCGAACATAAAAACTTGCGAGTAGGTTTTGCTTGTTAGACAAGTGGGTGTGAACAAATTTCGCCTAGGTCAAATACACGGTAGGTTTGCGGGGCAGCAAAAAGCAGCATGGGTCAGGACAGGATAGAAGCAGGCAGACTTGGTCTACTAAGTGGGCCCGACAGGTCCGCTTAAGACAGTAGTGCAATGACGGAGTTGGAGGTGACCGGGTTTATGGTGGATGTGTGTTAGTTATGTGGGCTTGACCCATGGCTAGTTCATTGATTTGAGTGTGAGCACGTTACAACAATTCAATATATGGCTCTGGAGATTAATATTTTGGTGGGACCTACTTGTATTTTTACCCAGTCAATATTTATCTAATTTTTGTTGAGATTTAGACGGTAATTTTTCTGGCCATCTTCATCGGAAAAGGTCAACCCTTTCTCCTCCAATGAACCGAGCTTCTCTTCTCTTCTTCCTATTTCCTCACCGGTGAAATTTGGTCTTGAAAAAATCTTTGTGTTTTGACTTGTTAGATGCCATTGGGGTGATCCGTGTAGGTCGAATCGATTAATCTCCATCCATAGGTATTGCTAACCATTGATTTATATATAGTAATTTGTTTTATCAATTTCAGGTCTACCACAATAAAAGCCTGGTATGTTATGCCATCCCTGTATATTTATTTCTTCATTTAGTTATTTGTTCCTTTATTTTGTTCTCTAATTTGGTATGTACGTATACCAGATTTACAATCAATTTTTTTATGTTAGTTCATTTATATCTATTCAATACTTTATTTCATAGTCATTCCTGCATCAAATAATTCACGTTGTCTCATGTGCTTGTTTGTCACGTTAGTTTGGATCATAGTTTATTAATGTTTCTTTGGAACCTCTTTGCAGTACGTCTCTTTGATGAATACATTGTATTTAATCAAGTTATTCTTTGATATTATGTTTGAGATATAATTGCAGATATGATGTGAAATCCTCAGTAAGTATAGTCTTTGCCTATATTATTTTACTCTATTTTTGGTTAAGAATATGATTTATTTGGGATCAATTCACTTCATTATGTCTTCATTCTTATATTAACATGTACTCTGAGCAACAATTTGTTGCACTAATTGGGATTCATGCATGTTGAAACCCAACAATGTGGTCAGTGCGACGTCTGGATACTGGCCAAGAAAAGGTTGATGACGGTAGCGACAAGGGAGATTAGCGCTACGTGTTTGGGTGCTCTTTCCGCAAATGGTGTATTGTCAGATTTTTTATAATATTATTTAGTTTATTTTTCTTCGCTTAAGTAGTATATATCCGTAATTAATTCCTTATTTTTTAGCACATAAAATATTTTCTTTAAATAAGTTAGTATACTAAAAAAGATACTTTCAATTATATATTTATGTGTTAATAATTTTGAGTTTGATCAAGTAAGACACTTGTATAATACTCAATGATGAAAGAGTACAAATAGTCAATTTAACTTTCTAGAGATTAAGTTTCAGACAAACAATTACTTTTGGTGGACAAGTTATACGCGGTCATATATAAACCAATTCTATATCTCTAATGGTAAATTCAACTAATTTTTTAGTTTATATGTGGACTTGGGCACTTATTTACACGATCAGATGATTTAAGTGAAAGTCTAACATCATTAATTATCCAAGGGTAATAGTTGGTCATTAGATGTGGACGGGTTTGTTTACTTAAGTGTTCGTATAGGAAGTTTAATGATAGTTTATAGGAGGTTCGTATGCAAGTAGACGAGTTGGACTATTAAAGAGACATAGGAGGACGACTTGCATTATTTGCAATTTGGTGGCCCTAGCCGCTCTCTCTCTACCTTGGGAATTAATTGGCAGATTATTTGGTGCGAAGTTCTAGATTTTTTCACTGAAGAAGAGGTTAGTAATCTCAACTAAAATATCCTAATAGAGTAAATTCATTCATCGTCTTTGTGTTCCATGTTTCGTTTGATGTTTTATACCATCTACATATTTGTTATCATATTCGATGCTTGTATAACTTGTTAGAATAATGTTTAAAGAGTTAATTCATATGCAAAATTGTTGTGAATAAATTTGACATGTAATCCTAATGATTTAACTAAGTT
Source organism: Piper betle (assembly GCA_033002965.1). NCBI lineage: Eukaryota > Viridiplantae > Streptophyta > Magnoliopsida > Piperales > Piperaceae > Piper > Piper betle. The sequence continues at coordinate 65,291 of JAURVB010000376.1, forward strand.
CTATAATCATGTTGTAGAAAAAGAACGAGTTTAGGCCATATTTACCATGATTTTACATGTCTTCCTCAAAATAATATCATAAAAAAGTAGGTTAAATCAAATTAAATTAAAAATCTATTACAACCCATGATTTCATATTTTGAGAGTATTAAAATCTTGTTTTTTATAAGAACCAAACTTTAAAAAAAAGATAACAAAATTTGCATTAAAAACCCTAGCCCCAGCGCAACGGCACTTGCCAACCAAGACTTTCGCATCGCGGCATTGAACCATAGAAAAACACAAGTTCGCAACACATCGACACAACACTCAAACTTAATCACCATGACACTCGTGTAATCTTCTGAACTAAGGCCCAGTGTCACAACATTCAAAGGATGGGACTCCAGCTCTGTGGCACTTGTGCCATAAACCTAATTTTTGCTTGGTGTATGCTATGTTTATGAGTAATTAAATATTATATAATTCTTGTATGATGTTCTATGATTGTTAATAGTATTATTAACATATAATATGACATCACCATCATTTTCATGTCATAGTATGTAGACACGTAGGCTAGTCTGAGTTGTAACGTAGAGTTATGCTATTGTTCAAATTTGGATGGAATAGTTAAGACTCGGAGCTTGTCAACAAGCTGATTTGGTGTGTGTTTAGTCATTTTTTGAGAAGTTTTGTGATCTTCTATTTTACGAGATTAATTGGATCTTTATCCTTTAATTGCTATGTTAAATTAACATGTCATATATTTTATACAATGCAAGTGCCTAGGCACTAGTTTTCAGTTTTTTAAAGTAATAAAATATGCTTGTTTAACCGGTTCAATAGGCATGTTATGCATGAGGGTACGACACATCTCTCTTGAGCAAGAACCGTTACCCCAGCAACCCTGACCACTATTTTGACAGTGCTTCTGATCATTTGTGGTTTACAAGTTGGGTTTTGTGGCTAGCTACCACCCTTACCTAGGAGATAGATGCAAAGCTCAATAATGCAACTAGGTGAAAACAGTTATTTAGAATAAACTAGGCATCTATATGTCCATGTGCCTATGTATACTAGCATTCCATAGCCAGTACCGTAGTTTTCTTAAAATGTTGTATTTTTAAGTCATGAAGGTAAGATCCTAGGGATCGAAAGACTAATTGCTAGTTGAGTTTTTAAGGTGAAGTCAACCTGGGTTGATGAAGGTATGAAGTTAGTTTTTCACGTGTTTTTCCAAAGTCTTAAGATGCATATTTCTAGAGGTTTTAAAAGGCGACAGACTTAGTTGTTTCATTGTTATTTAGCCCGACTATCTAGATAGCTTTAAGGGTACTTAGTGTTACCTGTTAATTTACTTAATCCAATATTATGGTTTTCCAAAAGCTTTAGCTAGAAATTTACCTCACTAACCAGTTGGTCACAATGGTGGAATTTAGCTATGTGTCAAGGATGGATTAACAAATTTTACATATTATCTATTATTGTTAAATAATTGCCATGCATGCTATGCTCACTTAGATTAATTCTTGATTGTTATTTGTTCAAGTTTTATTGTGTTTAAACAATTGAGATTATTTTTATTTAATTATTTATTATTTACTACGTATATAAGTAGTACATTGTATGAGATATGAGCAGAAATGATTGTATGTACGTTGGTACTGGAGCATAGGAGTGACAAGTTGGAGACTTTGTCTTAATTTTATTTTATTGCATTAGTATTGTTTTTATTAGTAGACCTTTGCTGAAGCAATTATTATATTAGTAGTATTCTTTATAAACATAAAGACTTATGTATTAGTGATATTACTAGAACGTTGATCGATCGGCTTATTAATATTATATTCCACTTGTTCAAATTATAATATATGTTATAATTGTTAAATTATATATTGAATATATTATGCATGTGTATTAATGACACATACATGTGCAAAAATGTTTAGTGGCAGGGCATTGTCTGAACTTGTTACCGGCCTAAGAGGAGTCTCCCAGAAGTGGTGGTGTGGCCAGTGGCCAGTGACTGTCTGGGCTGGCTAAATGGCGACTCCAAAGTCGCTAGCATGCGGCAACTATATCTTCAGGTAGGGTGTTTCTCAGCTGGATTCTGGCGACAAAGAGGCTCGAACGCAGTGGGTGATGGGTTTATCCCACATCGGTCATAGAGGATGTTGGCGAGATGTATATGGGCTAATGGAAAAACCTTATTCATTGAGTTAACTTTTAAATTAAGAGAGGTCCGTGACACCTATTGCAAGTCCCTTTTGGTTGGTATCAGTCAAACGATTATGATTTCCAAATGTCCTGGCAGATGTGTAAAGGAGAGTTGTTGGACAGATGTGTGAAGGGGAGTTGTTGGGTTTATCTTACATGTCATAGAGGATGTTGGTGAATTATATATAGGTTAATGAGAAAACCTTATTCTTTAAGTTAATTTTTATATTAAAAGATGCATGTGATACCTATTGCAAGTCCCTTTGGAGGCATATAAGGCCTAACAATGAAATAGGTTGGATGTGAGCCAAGGTCTGTGGTAGTATCTCTGGTCGACCAGTAAGAGGTGACGCAATTTGACCGAAAAACCTGTAAAATAGAAAACGGTGAGTTCTTCCTGGGCTCCAATGACGGTGAATAGATCGAGGCGGAGTGAATCAGATCTTCCGTGAGGTCTTGGTGGCAACGACGTCTCAGGCAAGGGACCTACGACGTGGGTAAAAGGCGGGGCTCCGATCTTGAAAGGGGTGGAAGTGGCCGTGGCGGGGGACTCCAAGACACCGGGGAATGGATTCAAAGCAGCAGCGCTTCTTGGCTCCTCCAATTCTGAGTTCATATAGATGGAGTGTACCTCTCATCTTCCCTCGACGGTTCCAATATTTGTGGCTTTCTATACTCACCAACTAGCAGCCATCTTCTTATCCTCTCTGATTTTCTCTTACTTTTGTGGAGTTGCTTTGACAGAGTAGCATGGCGACTAAGGTGCATGAATGGTTTATTAGTTGTGCCGGCTTGACCCAAACTTGGTGGAATGTGGGGTGGCTCGGTTAGACAAGCCTCATATTTCCCTCGCTAACTCCAAATTGTGGCAACCAACCATTTGTGTCTCTTGTGTCAAGATGTGTCCAGGACCGCCATTGATATCAAACCCCGTTATTGGAATCCAATGGAATTGCCAGCTGAAATTGGCCTCACGTCAAGGATCCCGTACGTACCAGATTTGCAGCCTTGTATATTCGCCTTCTGAACTCTGTTTGCCATGAAACGACCATCGTTGGATTCTCCTTATTACCATCTTTTACGCAAAATTGACTGTTTGTCCATTGGAAGTAGGAGTAGCCGAAAAACGTTCTCGAAATTTCGTCGAAAAAAATGTGTTTTATACTATTCAGGCCAATTTCAGGAGCTTGCACAGCTGCCGTTCGGTCCCCTTCGCCATCGCAGCCAGTCGGGATCTCTTTCTTAGAGTGATCAATCAATTTGGGCAAAGACCTCCCCGTTTGGTCGCCAGACTTGTTACCGGAACGCTCACAAGGTCGCCGGAGAACTATGATTTACGTCAACTTTAGGTCGATTTTCCAGCCAACGGCCACTGTCTCCGTGCGCATCCACCACCAGCGTTCGGTCCCTTAGGCTGCGTTCTATTGGAGCAACCCTCTTCGGCCGGAGAAACGCTGCCGGGTGGCCAGTGGGTAATTTATTTGGCTCACGCACCATTTTCAGGGGCATTTTGGTACTTTTACTCTCTTTGATTATTCTTCATCTCTATCCCTACTCTAGACCTTTCTGAATATCTCGACCCTGATTTTAAATTTCCTCAATAGTAGACCCCATTCACGTTGATCTTGGCCATGTAACTCAAAATTGTGCAATTCTTTCACCGTTATCTTTCTTTTTTTAGAAATAAAATTCATCATCATGTCATAATATTTTCATAATTTTAACTTTCCTAGATTATTTTATATTAATTAAACAAGCTATTTTTCTATATGTTAAATGATTTTAAATTAAGTTAATTTCAAAAAATTAGTGAAAACACTTTCTAATATTTTTATTTTGTTGTTCACTTTAAAATGGTGTTTTAAGTATATATTCATTATTTATGGGATATTTTTTATAATTAAATAAGCTGTATTCTATTATTATTTAATTGATATAAATTAGCAAATATCTGGGAATATTTTTACAATATTTTCCCTTCTATTGTTCAGCTGAAATAATGATTTTTTTGGTGAAAATTGTATGTTCTTTTGAGTTGTATTTAAAAAGATAAAATTGATTTATAATTATTTTAATGATTTTGGCTCGGGTTAATTTTATTAAATTTAAAAACCATGCTGAATATTTTATTTGCTATTGTTTCAATTTTTGGCTACCTGAAATGAGGATAATGGTGCAATTGGATTATTTATTTAAGTTTTGGATATTTGTTTATAATTAGATCTTGTTTTGATTTACATGTTGGCTTAATTAGATGTTTTAACATGCATTTCCATGCATACATCTTGTAGATCTTTGGTTCCGTTGTTGAGTTCACTTCGTTTATAGGGCCTGTTGTTCGAGCTCTATGGTAGATCGCGTAGAGCTTGGATATCAGGTTTGTTTAATACTCACTTCTTTATTTTATATGAATCTACTGTGTAGAGCTTGGTTTATCTTGTTGAGGGGCCCACATTATAAAGGGGTTATTCAACGCAACGGGCCTGGTGCTAGGGTGCATTGCATAGGGTCCACAGTTACCATATTCAACGACACACGACATATGTCATGGCTATAGTGTATTTTGCTTTGAGAGCCCATAGAAGTGATGCATAATGGATTTGGAGAGAATAATTGTCTATGTACCCCTAGCTGCCACATGGTGCATGTTGTGGGGGTTTGTGCTTTCTTCTACGGTGTTGTACCCCCATTTGTTTTACTTTAAATAAGAGTTGTTGAGCTCGTAAGCCAATAACTTATTTCTAGCATTTTTCTTTTTTATAAATTATGTAGATAGTATTCCTCGTGTGTCGCTGGTGGATACACGGGATGTTGAGGCTTCACATATCTTTTCGTGCTTTGGGCTATTTGTTATTTTTTATTATAAACCCTATATACTCTATTTTGGTTTGATAATATACAGACCACATAGTTGCGAACTTATCTTATATTGTTAATATGAAACTATCTTTTTATTCTCATTTCTTTTGTTTCTTTTATTTATTTTGGTTCTTTGTTGTTGTGTGGGCGGGTAGCGGTTGTCTTCTTTCCAACATGTTGCAATTTTATTGTAATTTAAAGTTTCAATTCAGTTCTGGGGATGGTATGTTATGAGTGATGGGTTAGTTATTCACATTTATACCAATAATAAAATAAATCTATTAATATATTGACTCCCAGTTTTTTAGTTGAATCTTTAACATTATAAATTTGGGGTTGACCAGCCTAAATAAATTACACATTAAGTTTCCATCCATCATTTTAATTTTGTCCAAATATGCACTGAAGCGTTTAAACATACATTTTGATAAAAGAATTATAATTATATTTATTGATAAATTGTAAATATTTTTTAGGAATCGTTGACCCCCTATGGTCATCTGCATTAAGGAAGAGGAAGGTGGTCCATATGTCAATATACATTTCAATAAAAATTGATGAAAACTTAGTTTTTGAGGGGATAATGTAAGGGATTTAATTCCTTAATATGAGAAATAAGTGTACATGGTCAAGTATAACCTTTAGTTGGGAAATAATAAAGTGAAGTACAATCATTAGTAGGGGCATTAGTTATGCAGACTAATATAAAGGATGAATTTAACGTGAGCAACAGGATTGAATGAGTTATGTCTGCATCATAATTTATATAAGAAAATTTGTGGTGGTCTTCTCTTCTGCCCTTTTTACATTGGGTCATCATCCCTCTCGCTTCCTTCTTCTCCGCCTTCTTCTTCAATCATCATTTCTTCATCGTTGTTGGCTATCTTCATATTCTTCATCTGAGCCTCCTTTTTAAGAGTGAAAGTGTGTGGTAATGTTGATAGTAGAGGTAAGTGGAGCACCTTTGTTTTATACAGTTTGTTGCTTACAGTTTGGAAGTGGGTAAGGGGAGGTTGTATGGTTTGTCATCATAGTGTGTGAACAACTAATGATTGGGGTGGTTGGCTAGAGTCTTGTGGGTGATGGTGCATGTTGTTCGGTGGTTGTGAGAGTAAGCAGTTAGAGGAAGATGGGATCTAGTAAAATTGTATTGGGAGATGTGTATGTGTAGAAAAGGAATTAAAGTGACTAGCTTGGTATATTGTGAAGAAAGATGGTACAATGTTGGTGTTGTATAGTAACATGTGTATGTCGTTTGGGAGGTGTGCATTTGTAAAAAAAGAGTTGAAGTAACTACCATGGTATGTTGTGAAGAAAGATAGAATAGTGTTAGTGCTATATAGTTGCAGTTTTATGTTGCTTTGGCCTTTGTCAACGTATCAAATACTAGTACACAAGAGGACATCATATTTGACGATGTGGACTATGGTATTAATGATGCAAGCCCTCCATCAGGAAGGCTGTGATGTAAAGCTTAAGACGCTGCTCACCCTATCTCCAACGGACTCCAACAAATTCCAATGGAGAAGTTTGTACATACCATCAATGAGGATCTAGAGGTTGCATTTGATAAATATGTACTTGGTGTGAAACACATGGTCATGATTTCTGTGGAGAGGAAAGATAAGTATATATTGAAGAGGTGAAGTGAAGATTGAGAGGCTAAGTTGGAGAACCGAAGATGGAGAGGCCGCATTTGATGAATATATAACCGGTGGTGACACACTTATCCTCATATCAAAAGATGCATCATCTTGCAACCCATGCTCCTCGTCATTATCCTCCACTTCATTTATTTTCCTTATCATTGGGAAAATCACTCCTTGTTTAATTGGATGTGATAACATGACAATGCTTATGTTCATTACTTTACTTCTTCGTTAGTTGTCAAGCTGGAAATTTGGTGATATGATATATAATATGGGTTGTAAAACTTGAATTCAGAGTATAAATATGTTAGCATTGCTTCTACCGGGCACATCGTATGTCATTGACAAATATAGAGGCATATCTAACCATGAAAGAAGTTGTAAGCATGTTATATGGATTGTATAAGGTATTACTTGATAAGAAATATTTTGATATCACTAGTCATGGATATTTCACATGCGAGTGGACTTTTTGTTAGCATACATATATTGCAAATTTATCTTAACCGTAATGCGTTCTTGTGAAAAATTGTTGTAAAATTACACAGTGATGTACAAGGTAGTCAAAAAAATCTTTCAAACTAATACTTAAAATGATGGAATTAGTATTCGCATAATTGTCAATTCCAAAAAAAGTAAACTCTAAAATATGATCATTACAAACTTATGTATGAGAGTCACAAAATTACAACAATAGGATAAGTTTAGTTGTCTTTGACTCCTCATTTGTCCCTTTGAAACCTCCACACACCTCAATCTGTCATTGTAGCATATAAATTAGAAAAATATAGACAATTGGGAATTGCAATTTACAAGTAATTGAAACTACATGCACAATGGGTTGTTATACCAATTATGAGACAGCATATATACACATTAACTACAAGTTGTCAGCAATAGAAATTATAACAAGTAAAACCGAAAAAAAAATCAATCTAATTTCCCTCCACCTACCCACCTCTACCACTAATTCCTCTAATCCCTACAACCCAAAGATCATTCCCGCGGGCAACAAAACGGTATCCCACTACAACCCTGAGCTTACCTCCCTGTAGCTGGCATCCCTCTCCCTCGATGCCATCCCCGGCACCAATGACCCCATGGTGGTGCCGTTGAACATCGGGTTTGACCTGTACAGCTATTGCAACCCCTCCACAACATCGGCAACGAGCTGCACCTTTGTTGACAGGTACATGATTGCCTCAGCGTTGGAGAAGTGGCCGAGGCTGAGCAGGTGGCCAATCGTGTGCATGACCACCGACTCCATGTCGATCACCATCTGCCGAACGAGCAGGGAGTTGACGTTCCAATTCTCGGTGTCGTCGAGGTGGAGCCAACCATCGGGCAGGGAGAAGGTGTGGGCGAGCATCCCCAGCAGGAAGAAGCTTGGAGGGCGTGTGTTTGGAAGTTGGGGTGGGGTGGTTGCTGTAAAGTCTGGATTTTTTGTAACAACCTGTTTCGGCTCACCTATGAACTAACCCAGAAATGTCACCGATGACCGAACCGTTCGCTAATCTCCTAGATTTGGTTAAGCTGACCCAGATCTACCCTTGGCGTCTTAAGATGGAGATGCAAACATGAAATGCACAAATGAGATGCTTAGGTTCTAACGTGGTCCTACATTTATGCTATGATGTGCAAGCAAAAACAAGATAATGCAATGAGCAAGAAATTTTAAAAAAATTATTAATTTTTACGAAAAAATGGACAGAATCTCCCCTAAAAGTACAATTGAGGTCACCCTCTCAACAACAAACATCTTATATTTATATTAATAGGTATCCAAACATAATCCCAACATTTCATTTTCCATCACATTATAGTTGCCCTTGCTTCGTAGTTTACCCTACACATTTTTCACCTTCCATTTCCATTCACATGCAAAATATTCATAATAGATTCACAGTTATAGCATATCAAATTCATCAACACAGTTTAATACACGTCATCATCACTACATATGCTCGGCGGGTACATGTGTGCGTGATTTCTGTGCTGCTCCTTCGTAGTTCTGACAACTCTCATTCCTCGAGGTGCTCACCTACATATATAATAGGAAACTGTAAGTAACAAGTGTTACTAGTCCAAAATATAACTAATATCAAACTGGCTAGGAGAGCAAACTCTCATATGAAAGAAAACATCATGAAATCTCTAAAAGGGCAACTATTAAACTGAAATCATCTTTCTCATTTCACTTTCTCATTCACATTCTTCCATACCCACTTGCGTAGGCTGTTGAAAATCACTACCATACCCACTTGTGTAGGCTGTCGAAAAAAATGCAAAAACTACATATATATAGGTCTTGGTAGGGATTCATAAAATAGGCCCGAAGGCAACTTGTGGTGGATCTTGTTTTTGAAAACATACTCAAGGGATCTCATCCTCGAGGGTTATTAATCAGGAAATACGATCAGGTAAATGGCCCGAGTTAAGTTGGATCTAATAAAATGCTACTTAATTTGTCTTGCACATGATAAATCAAATACACAATAGAATAGCATAAATCAGAGAATGAGTCATAAATGGACCTGGCAAAAGCTCCAATTGGGTCTTCACGCCTAGGCGGTGAGCCCCTACTCCGTACCTCACACGATTTGTGGCTCTAATTCAGCATCCTATGGCGTCCGAAGTTTGATAGGGTTTGATTGAAGGGATTCGGTGGAAGATCAGGTGATTTCCAAAGAATTTCAGTGAATCCAGTTTTCTAGCGATTGTCCCAGCAGTTTTCCGGTGACTGTTTCGACGTGGCAATTAAGGGTAAGGGTTAGCACCGGCTCGGCGAGCTCGTCCCAATGGTGGTGATGGCAAGGGTGGTCATGGCGGCAATGACTGCCGGCGATGGCATCGAGTTCGGTCGGGGTGGTCGGTCCGTCCAATAGGCCCACGGCAGGCTTCGACAACGACACTAGGTAAGGGGGAAATGTAGGGGAGGTCGAGGGGAAGGGCTTCGATGTCACTGTGGCGGCGGCGCGGTCCAGACAGCGGCAAATCGACAATGGGAGTGTCGTGGCACCTGGGGTGATTCTAGCGGCGTGGCTGCGAGACGGTGGTCAGGCATGGTCAGGTGGCACGCAAGGTGGGGCGGCGTCGATCGGCGATAGTGCGGCATCGGCGATGGCAGCAATGACGGACACAAGGCTGCGGCAATAGGGTTTGGTTGAGGAAGTGTCGGGAAAGGAGATGAAATACTCCGGTGGCAAACTCGTAAAGATGTATTGACTCGTTCCTACTTAAGTCAAAATAATAACTAGTTCGTAATAAATCCTTAAAAAATTTCAGAAAAATATGGAAAAATCCCATAAAATATAACAACCACAACAACATCCAAATGACATGCTCTATAACTAATAACCCACCCAAATTGCCCTATAACGTGTCCTAATGCGTTATTCGCCCTAAAGCTATTTCTACGATCAAATACATAAAAAGAAAAATACTGCATATTATCATATATTCTGATAACTCATTTCTCACCATCTTTTCGACGTTATCATCATATATTGAGGTACACCAGACTCTCATCGCTCATAACTCATGGCTGGCCTCGACTCAGCATGAGGTTCATGAAACTGACTCGACTTGAACCGATTGGTTCGGTAACGTAAAACTCTAACTCGAGTCACAAGTTTTACAACCTTCCCTCCTTAGAAAAATTTTGTCCTCGAAATTTTAACTAAGGAAGTCTCAAACTCATCCATAATCGGAAGGAAAATAATCGCTAGCAAGGTACCTGGTTGTGAAGCTGTTTGCTCGAATATCTCCAGGTATCGCTTCTTCATCTCATCTTTGCGTTCCCATGTAGATTCTTCAACTCCTCTTTGAGTCCACTGCACTCGCACTAGGGGGGCTTCTTTCCTTAGGAGAATCTTCACTCTGTGATCCACAATCCGAGCTGCATCTTCTGGGTATGTCAAGTCTGGTTACAACTCTATCTCTCTGAAGCTAACAACATGCGAGTTGTCTGGATGGTATTTCTTCAGCATCAACACATGGAAGACATCATGCATAACTAATAGGTGAGGTGGCAATGCTAGCCTGTACACCACTGGTCCAATGCGTTCAATCACGTCAAACGGTCCAATATATCGCGGACTGAGTTTCCCTCGTGTCCCGAATCTCGTGTTTCCCTTAGTCGGAGAGACCTTCAGGAGAACGTGATCTCCTAATGTGAAATGAACCTCATGTCTACGCTGATCCACATAACTTTTCTGCCTGTCCCAAGCTGCTCTCATTCTCCTCCTGATCCACATCACAACTTCCTGTGTTTGCTGGATCATCTATGGCCCAACTACTACTGGCTCGCTGCCCTGTACCCAACATACCGGGGATTGACATGGTCTTCCATATAGTGCCTCAAATGGTGCCATTCCTATCGTTGCTTGATAGTTGTTGTTGTAGGAGAACTCCACTAAAGGTAGGTGCTCTTCCCAACTTCTTTCAAAATCCAAAATGCATGCTCGAAGTAAATCCTCTAGGATCTGTATGGTCCTCTCGGTTTTCCCATCTATCTGTGGGTGAAAGGCGGTGCTGAATCTTGATTCAATGCCATAGCTACCTGAAAAGCTCTCCAAAGTTGAGACATGAACCTCGAATCCCTGTCTAATATGATTTCCTGTAGTACTCCATGTAGCCTGACTACCTGATCTCGGTACAACCTAGCCAAAGTGGTTAGTGGGTAATCCATCCTGATTAGTATGAAATGTGTGCTTTTTGTGAGTCGATCCACTATGACCCATATTGCATCCTTCTGTTGGCGGGGTCCTAGGTAGACCGACTACAAATTTGGCTACTCCACTTCCAATGGCTATAGCGTTCCACTTGGACGTACGTTCTCGGCTTTCATTTGTTGGCACACAAACATCTGGCAAATGTGTCGTATACCTCTCTCTTCATTCCTAGGCACCAATATGTTCATCAGACATCATGATATATATTCACTCCACCTGGATGCACTGAGCATCTCGACGCGTGAGCTTCGTGAAGGATCGTCCGTCGAAGTTCGGGACACTCTGGAACATTTGGCACAAAGAGTCGACTTCTCGGTCTGACTAACCCATCTGTATCTCTGACTAATTCCTGATGTGTTCCTTGTTCCAACCATTGCCTCAAATGTGGATCTACTTCCTGTGCAATCCTAATCTGCTCGAGTATGCTTGGCTAAATGGTAAGTCATGCCATCATTCCAATCTACTGTCTCTGGCCCATAGTATACTGATTCACTGACACTACTACCAATCCTGTAGAGTATGAGAATCCTAGTCTCCTGCTCAACACATCTGCTACTACATTCACTTTGCCCTTGTGGTACGCTATGTCGATCTTGTAGTCCGCTAACATCTGCAGGTTCCAGGTCTTGTGTAGGGTAGTTACGTTCATGCACCTTAAGTTGATGAGATGCATAAGCTATAACTTTATCCCTTTGCATCAAAACACAACCTAAGCCAATCCCTAAGGCATCTGTGTAACTAAAAAATCCTCGTGACCCTCAAGCAATGTGAGGATAGGCGCCGAAGTCAATCTCTCCTTCAGCGTCTAGAAACTCCGCTCACACTTATCTATCCATCTGAACTATTCCTCTTTCCTAGTCAGCCATGTAAGAGGGGCTGTTATAGAAGAGAAATCCTGAATAAATTGTCTATAGTATGCAGCTAGGCCTAGGAAATTTCGAACCTCTATAGGTGTCTTCAGTTGTTCCCACTGCTCTATTGCTTCTATCTTGGCTAAATCAACTGAGATGTCTGATGCTGAGATGATATGGCCGAGAAAATTCACTTTTGATAGCCAGAAAATGCACTTCAGAAACTTTTTGTACAATCTATGCTCTCTTAGTGTCTGCAACACCATCCTTGATGCTACTCATGCTCTTCCTTGGATGAAGAATACACCAATATGTCGTCCACAAAGATGATCACAAACTGGTCTAGGTATGGACTAAACACTCTATTCATCAAGTCCATAATGCCACTGAAGCATTGGTCAATCCACAAGGCATGACCAACAACTCGTAGTGTCCATATCTGGTCCTAAATGCAGTCTTCAAGATGTCTTCTACTCTAATCCTTAGCTGGTAGTATCTTGACCTCATAGCAATCTTTGAGAAGGTGACTACCCAGATCAAACTAATCAAATAGATCATCAATGCGGGGAAGAGGGTATCTATTCTTAATAATTGCATGGTTTAGCATCCTGTAATCGATGCATAAACGCATGCTTCCATCCTTCTTCCTCACAAATAACATTGGTGCACCATGGGGAAATTCTTGGTCTAATAAATCGTTGATCCAATAGTGTCTGTAACTGTTCCTTGACTTCCTTGAGCTCAAGAGGTGCCATCCTGTACGGAGTTCTAGAAATTGGTATTGTTCTAGGCATCAGCTCGATGGCGTCTACCTCTTTGTCGAGCGGCAATCCACTAATCTCCTCTGGAAATATGTCAATGAATTCTCTCACCGCTAGAATATCCTCAATACTCAGTTTGTCCCCTGAACAACTCTGTTCAACCAAAACTAATGCTGCCATCAATAGTTGCACTGCCTCTGTCTAACTATATCACTGCATTCTGATAGGATATCCATCTTTTTTCTCTATCTCTGCCTTGGCCTTAGAAGAAAAAGCGGCGACTTCTGTAGCAGTCACTGTCTTCCTTCGGCAGTCTATCATAGCTCCTTGCTTGGACATCTAGTTCATCCCAAATATCACATCAAATTCTTGTAGCTTGAGCAATATCAAATCTTATACAAGTTGTCGATGTTGAATCTCAACAGGGACATTACCCACACACTCTCCCGTAGCCATCACACTACCGGCGGGAGTGGACACTAATAGTGAATGTCCTAACTCTTCTACCTTACATCCAATTCTGATCCGGAGCTGTCACAACATCACCGAAGGTAGAAAACTTTCTATCCAAATAGACCATCCTGATCTCATGATGGAGGCTTTCGTAAAATTGCTCTATCCTTTTTTCTTCAGTGGGGACCAAGTCTAGTGCAAATTTCTCCAGAGCTCTAAACCAGGTCTCGTATTGTACCACCGTCATGGGTCCTTGCCTCAAGGTCTGGAATTCCGGCTCCTTCCTCTTCCTGACATTTGGCGGAAAGTACTTTCCATTGAATTTCGCCCTAAATTCCTCCCATGTGATGTCTTGGGGTTGACAGTGAGCAAATACAAAATTCTGCACTGAATCCCACCATACTCTAGCTTCATCCTGAAATGCCCCTGAAATGATGCGTACTCTATTCTCCATCGGGCATCCCATACTACCAAACACTCCTATGGCTGATGATATCCACAGGAATGCCTCCTCTACATCCAACTTCCCAAAGAAAGGTCATCCACTATTCTTCACGAACCTTTCGTACTACCACAGTTCCAAATTCCTTGTATCTATTGATCTGTTTGATCTTTCTCCTTGCTCATACCGAGGAAATTGTGGTCCCGTACCTGCTAGTACATGGTCAAATCCTGCAACTCCACTTCCAGCCCGTGGGAATTGCTGGCTCTCCCTATGCCTCATCATCCACTGTTGGTCTCTTCTCAGCTCTGGCCACTGCCTACTGCATTTGTCTCCTAAATTCCTCCTGATTTTGCTACATTTACAACTGAGCTTCAGCCAACCTGGCAATCATTGTATCGCTCTCTCCTGCTGACTACTTCTGGTGCAGTAACTATCATGACCACTGTCTCGGTCACGACGACTATCTCGGTCGTAGCGACTGTCTCGGTGATGGCTCTCACCACGTCGGCTATCTGAAACTGGCACAGTGGCATCTACAGGTGCCATGGCAGTCCTAGGTTGACTGGAGGCTATGTCACGGTGAACATAGCTAGGACTGTCCTATTTGGCCAATGGAGGCAATGGGATCTTGATCTGCGTCTGGCGGGTCTGTGTCACCATCCTGCTACAAATCCCTGATCCGATCTGTTCACCCCGTCACACCACTAATTTGTAAGAAAATCTACAATCCAAAAATATTAAGATAGAAAAATACCTATCGGTTCATCTTGGAGCAGCTTTGGCATACATGTAACCTGTAACGTATCTACCATCTTAATCAACCAAGGTTTAGCTCTGTTACCACTTCTGTAACACCTCGTTTCGGTTCATCCGTGAACCGACTCAGAAATTTCACTGGTGACTGAACCGTTTGATAATCTACTGGGTTCGGTTAAGCAGACCCGGATCTACCCTCGGCGTCTTAAGATGGAGATGCAAACGTGAAATGCACGGATGAGATGCTTAGGTTCTAATGTGATCCTACATGCATGCTATGATGTGCAAGCAAAAACAAGATAATGCAACGAGCAAGAAATTCATGGTGAACATGGCTAGGACTGTCCTGTTTGGTCAATGGAGGAGATGGGATCTTGATCTGTGTCCGGCGGGTTTGTGTCACCATCCTGCTACAAATCCCTGATCCGATCTGTTCACCTTGTCACACCACTCATTTGTAAGAAAATCTACAATCCAAAAATATTAAGATAGAAAAATACCTGTCGGTACAGCTTGGAGCAGCTTTGGCAAATATGTAACCTGTAACATATCTACCATCTTAATCAACCAAGGTTTAGCTCTGTTACCACTTTTGTAACACCCCGTTTCAGCTCACCTGTGAACCGACACAAAAATGTCACCAGTGACTGAACCGTTTGCTAATCTACTGGGTTTGGTTAAGCAGACCTGGATCTACCCTCGGTGTCTTAAGATGGAGATGCAAACATGAAATGCACGGATGAGATGCTTAGGTTCTAACGTGATCCTACATGCATGTTATGATGTGCAAGCAAAAACAAGATAATGCAACGAGCAAGAAATTCAAATAAAAATTTATTAATTTTTACGAAAAAATAGATAGAATCTCCCCTAAAAGTGCAATAGAGGCCACCTTATCAACAGTAAACATCTTATATTTATATCAACAGGCATCAAAACATAATCCCAACATTTCATTTTCCATCACATTCTAGTTGTCCTTGCTTCATAGTTTACCCTGCACATTTTTCACCTTCCATTTCCATTCACATGCAAAATATTCATAATAGATTCGTAGTTATAGCATATCAAATTCATCAACACAGTTCAATATGTCATCATCACTACATACGAAAGTTCCTTAATATCAATCTAGCTATGAAAGTAAACTCTCATTTGAAAGAAAACATCATGAAATCTCTAAAAGGGCAACTACTGAACTGAAATCATCTTTCTCATTTCACTTTCTCATTCACTTTCTCATTCACATTCTTTCATACCCACTTAGGCTATTGCAATCACTACCATACCCACTTGCGTAAGTTGTCAAAAATCACTACCATACACACTTATGTAGGCTGACGAAAAAAAGCGAAAACTACATATATATAGGTCTTGGTAGGGATTCATAAAATAGGCCCAAAGGCAACTTGTGGTGGATCTTATTTTTAAAAACATACTCAAGGGATCTTATCCTCAAGGGTTATGAATTTGGAAATACGATCCGGAAATACGATCGGGTAATTAGCCCAAGTTAAGTGGGATCTAATAAAATGCCACTTAATTCGTCCTGCACATGATAAATCAAATACACAATAGAATAGCATAAATCAGAGAATGAGTCCTAAACAGACCTGGCAGAAGCTCTAATCGGGTCTTTGCGCCTAGGCAGCGAGCTCCTACTTTGTACGTCGCACGGTTTGTGGCTCCAATTCGGTACCCTTTGGCGTCTGAAGTTCGATAGGGTTCGATCGAAGGGATTCGGCGGAAGATCAAGTGATTTTTGACGAATTTTAGTGAATCCAGTTTTTTTGGTGACTTCTTGCAATTTTCTAGCGACTGTTCCAGTAGGGCAATTGGGGGTAAGGGTTAGCACTGGCTCGACAAGCTCGTCCCATTTGTGGTGACGGCAAGGACGGCCGCGGTGGAAATGACTGCCGACAGCAGTGTTGAGTTTGGTCGGGGTGGTCGGTCGTTCTGTTCAGGCCCATGGCTGGCTTCGACAATGGCGCTAAGTAAGGAGGAAATGTAGGGGAGGTCAAGGGAAGGGCTTCGATGTCATGGAGGTGGCGACGTGGCCCAGATGGCGGCGAATCGACAATGGGAGCATCGTGGCTCGTGGGGCGATTTCGGCATCGTGGAGGCGAGATGGAGCCTGAGCATGGTCGAGGCGACACGGCAAGGTGGGGCGGCGTGGATCAGAGGTAGTGCGGCTTTGGCAATGGCGGTGGCAATGAGCGCAAGGTGGTGGTGATAGGGTTTGGGTGAGGAAGCATCGGGAAAGGAGATGAAACACTCCGATGGCAAACTCGTAAATAAGTATTGACTCGATTTCTACTCGAGTCAAAATAATAACTAGTTCGTAATAAATCTTAAATTTTTTTGAAAAATATGAAAAAATCCCATAAGACATAACAAACACAACAACATCCAAATGAGATGCTCTATAACTAATAACCTACCCAAACTGCCTTATAACATGTCCTAATGCGTTATTCGGCCTAAACCTATCTCTATGATCAAATACATAAAATGAAAAATACTGCATACTTTCCTATATTCTGATAACTCATTTCTCACCATATTTTCGATGTTATTATCATATATTCTGGTACACCTAACTCTCATCGCTCATAACTCACGACTGGCCTCGGCTCATCACACAGTTAATGAAACTGACTAGACTCGAACCGACAGTTAAACCGATTAGTTCGGTAACGTAAAGCTCTAACTCGAGTCACGGGTTTTACATTTTCTCCCAATGGTTTTAATTTTGGTTTGGTGGTGGCCCTGATCGAGTTGGTTGCCCAACCCTTTTGCCGCGTATTTATGTATAACATGTAGGTGTGTATGAGTTGCTCTAACCTTAGCTTTGTCGGCTTTGTTACCCCCATCGGACACTATGTGCCTGACATTTTTATATTTGGTTTGGTCGTGTTGAGTCTAGTTAGATTTTAAGACCAAGTCCCCATGTGTCTAGTCACTTTTCATGTCGAGTCTAGTCACCTTTTGAGTGGTAAAACTCAAAGTGACCCCCCTTGGCTCATTTGTGGTTTGTTTTTTTTCCATTTTAGTTATGGTTTAGAAATTCTCTTGTTGGTTGCCTATTGATGTGGTTGTTTGTATTTTTATGTTATTTTTTACATGTATATATGTTTGTTAAAAATTAACGAGAGATGTTTTCATGTTATTTCATTTTCTAGATTAATAGTTACGATTTTTGTATCATCATTGTGTCTAGATCTCCAATGGTTTGGTATAAAACCCATAACTCATGTTTTAGATGTCTGATTTGTATGATCTTACTTTGTTTTTTTTCACACTACATAGATCTACAAGTTATATGTTGAGAATATTGACTGATTTGGCATGGATGATCATCTAAAGGTCCAAAATCCAACGAAAGGTAGCAGCTTTCAAGGTTCTAGTGACCCAATCATCCTTCTACGCAATTTTTACACCATGTTGTGGTTTTCATTTCATAATGTACTTGATATTCATCTAGTTATGCTTTGATCTTATAACCATGTCATAAACTGTCCAAGCTAAAATGACCTTAATTAAGGCCTGAAAATAATGTTTAAACCATAGTGTGTACCTGTTCTGTTTCTACTATGTTTGTCTATATTTTGTATTGAGTTAGGTGTCAAGTTAACTATAAGACCACATAAAAATTATATTATAGCTCAATAACAGTCTACTGTAAATGTGTAAATTTTGGGCTTAAAAAAATCATTATAATGGATAATGGGCTTATACTCGGAGTACATAGTAATTGGATTTATAATCTTGTTTATGTGAAATTATGAAATAGATTAATAAGAGTAACAGACATCCTAATAATGTCTCTGTAAATTTTTATAGTATTTGGGTAAGTAGGTAATTAGGTAGAAATTTCTAATTCTACCAGGGTGATCTTAATTACGATATTGATTGAATCAGTCCAGATTAGAAAATTCACCTAGGTCCAATCACAAGGAAATTGGACATGAAATATCAATGGGCTAAACTTCTAAGTGCCATCTAATTATTCTAATTGACCCAAGCCCATTTGAACTTCTCAGGTCCTATGGAACAAAATTTTGAAATTTGCTCTGCAGTAATGCGGTACTATTAATCCGACCATAATTAATCTCAATCAAGATGATAATCCACAAAATATCACTTGTTAATATTTATGACAAACCCTTAGGGTGTCTATAACTAAGGGTTTAAATTTTAGCTTAATGGTATATCATTTGGTCTATCCGAAACTAGTCCGGCTAAGTTTGATGATAAAACCCTAAGTACGAAATCATTCACTAAGAAGAATTGTAACCTCAAACCTTAATTAAACTACCTAATGGCATTTAACCCATCAGTGTGCAAAATAAGTAAGTTAATTAAAATTTGCATGTTGCACATGTGTGGAGGCTTTGCCTCATCTTATGTTCTGGTGTGATCCGATTATGATTCAAATTCTATCTCTTGTTAGGTTATGCGGGTTGAGTTCATCGATTTAGGACGCAGGGCTCCAGTCATTCAGGTCTGTAGGACTCTCTTGCTCCACCCTTATGTTTGGCTCTTGAGTATCACGTTTAATAGCATTTTAAACGATAGGATGGTGTCGGCAACATTTTTATTGGATCCCTCCAATACCAGGTCGTTTAGTCGCATTTTATCATAAGTTCAATAAAACTACAAGGATAAGATCACTTGTTGCTTTTCAAACTGAAACTCTACAAATGTATGATACAAGCCTCTTCCCTAAGCCTATTATATAAGTACACATATTTTTACGGATTTCATGAATAAGAGAATGAGAGGTATGGAGATATGCAGATTACACTAGTACTACTTATACCCTTAAGTGGTGCAATATATATAGGGTACTGTGAATACAAAGCATTTCCGAAAATTGTGGGACATTGGTTCCAAGCCACATGGGTACTATGGTGGGTGATATATGGAAGATATGAGGGCATAAGCGATATATAAATGTTTATATGTATGTAAGATGCCGCTTTGTAGGTAATTATGGTATGATATGTGGTTGCATCGGCCTTCGCTTACCACCCTGTATAATTCTGGACATTTCTACAACTTTTCATGACCTATTTATCATTAATGTTATATTCCTAGTCTCTACAGGACCAGTAATCAATTCCTTAATTACAAACGTTTTTCTCTAATATATGTAGGTGATTAGTCTTTCTCTACAAGATAGATCAGAAGGCTCATGGCGGGGTATTTCATGTTATATTTGTGTTAATTACTAAATTGATTTAATATGAAATTGGGATGTAGTATGTTACGAAATAAGCCATGAAGCTTTATAAACTTGTATGATTTGGGATAAGTTAATTGATAGTTGTTGTGTACATGTGTTTTATATATCATTACATTATTATTGTGGAGTAGACACACTTGGGAGCATTCTAACCATCGTCTACAGGGTATGAGCGTCAAAGTTCCAAAACACAAAGAGGAAAGAAATAGGTAACTACAACCATTGTTTAAATTCTTTGCATTAATTTGTATGTAAGAAATTAAGAAGTGTAGCAAATCACTTAAACTAAGTAGAAAGAAAAGGTTCATGTCACAACAAGCAACCTCAAAACTGTAGTGGGGGTGAGCCTCTTCTCCAGTTGAGAGTGATCATCAACATTTTAAAGGTCACCACTCATAGTGGCAGGCGAGGTTTTACCTCTGTTGCATTTAGAGTGATCATTTAGGATCCTTAATGTAACGACCCGCCATTTTCACACACATTGTGGGCCTAGCTGGCCAGGTGTTACTCACAATTAAGCAAATATGTCTAACATTTTTATTTAACAAAACATACCCACAGTCTTAGACCATTTCCCAGTAGCCACACTTATTTCTCAAATAAATAATAAAAGGAGTCCTCATATTTATTTTGCTCCATGCTCCGGTTGTCAATCACCTAATTTCGTATCTGCACACCTGCGGAGGCAATTCCGCGTTAGTGATTACAACACTAAGTAGTATAATAGATAAAACAAATCAAGTACATTCCACTATTTCCTTATGTTTATTTTAATATGCGGTGGAGCGATTCCGCTATACTCCAAAACATTGCGGAGGAGGTATCCGCTGTGATCCGCACACCCCGGCCGTAGCCCTTTTGCGGGGAGGCTACCACTACCGTCTCCAGTGCCAGTGCCTCGCACACCCCGGCCGTAGCCTTTTTGTGGGGAAGCTATCACTGCACTCAGGTGATTGCTACGCCCTCTGTTTGTGGGGAAGCTCTCACTACTAATTCTAGTGCCAGTGCCTCACACACCCCAGCCGTAGCCTTTTTATGGGGAGGCTATCACTGCACTCCAGTGCCAGTGCCTTGCACACCCCGGCCGTAGCCTTTTTATGGGGAGGCTATCACTCCACTCAGGTGATTGCTATGCCCCTTTTGTGGGGAAGCCCTCACTGCCAATTCTAGTGCCAGTGCTTCACACACCCCGGCCGTAGCCTTTTTATGGGGAGGCTATCACTGCACTCAGGTGAATGCTATGCCCCGTTTGTGGGGAAGCGCTCACTGCCAACTCTAGTGCCAGTGCCTCACACACCTTGGCCGTAGCCTTTTTATGGGGAGGCTATCACTGCACTCCAGTGCGATGGAGGAATCAGTGTGCCTCGCTCACCTCGGCCGTAACCTTTTTATGGGGCGGCTATCACTACTCCAAAACAATGTCGATGCATTACACAATTTACGCACACGTAATGACCAATGTCCTGTCCCCATCAAGGTGACGACCAGCACCACCCCAAGTGACGACCAGTCATTGCCCTTTCCATGGCGAGATCCATCGTGGCCAGCGCAGCAACACCACCCAACTCACAAGGATGGAAGATGGTGTTGTTGCTGCTGCAAAAACAGCAAGACGTCCTGCTGGTTTTCTTCTTGCCTTGTTGATTTCTCATTTGATTCTTATGTTTATCATGTTTATGATTTATGCAACATGTGTATGCATGCAATAGAAGAAAAAGAAAGGAAAAGAAATTACCCGAGCGAAGGAGGAAAAACCAGCGTCTGTCCAAGGAGGTAAAAGATGTAGATGACGCCCTCCCCTTCTCCTTTTATCAAGAGTAAGATGACGGCTAGGGTATGTGGAAACACCCTTCCACCATAATTCCTTTAACCGGGTAATTGGGTAATCAATACGGTTCACTTAACCATTTCACTTAACCTCTTAAATGGGTACATGGTTTAGTTCACTTAAATGGTTAAATGGATAAGTGATGTGGTTGACTCGACCGATTCAACTAGAATCGTCCGGTTAGAAATTACTTTTCAATTAACAGGGTAATTCATACTTAACCAGCTAACAAATTTTTTTTCCACGTTCGATCCCACGGCGTCGAATGTTATTTTTATTATTATTGTTATATATATATATATATATATATATATATATATTCCGGGTCTTTACACTTAAGTTTAAGTGTCTCTTTATACTAGTATGAATCAGCATGTATATGTGATGAAACCCTATAAGGTTGTCTGTCTTAAGCATCCTTGAGGGTTGAGATTCACTCTCATAAAGTTTGTATGATAGTAGTCAACGAATGGTTTTCTAATTTATAACATCGTACTACGTCTCTCAAAGCCCAAAAATGGGGTGTTACAGCGGCATTTCATACTTTAACCCTCTAACCCTTCCCACCAATGCCCTTCCTCCTCCACTCGATAGGGAGAGAACTTGCTAAAAGGGAGATATGACATTGCTAATTGTGAGAGAGCTAATCAACACTCACAAATCAAATAAATTTGATTCTCACAAATTTTTGCATCCCTAAGTGAATCCAATGATAAACAAATAATAGTAAAATTCTCCTGCAATTAAATCATTAAAGAGGTTAGAAAAACACATTAAGCTCTAATTAATTTAAAGTCACAACTTTTTATGATCAAATTAATCAAACCAAGTGGTTGAATCAATTGCAACCTGCACAACAAGCCCCTAAGTGAACAAGTAAATCAATTAAGCTTAAATCAATTTAAAAACTCAAGCATTGGCAAACAAGTCACACTGTGCAAGAGCTATAAAACTCGGTTAAAATTTGCTTACTCAATACTCTCTAGCATCCAAGTCAAACACGACAGTATTGAATGGGATAAATACAAATAAAGCAAGCAATAAAATAATACAGAAGACACAAGAATTTTATAAAAGGTTTCGAACTCTTACTCCTCTCTCCTACCCTTTATCTAATATATGGAAAGGTAGCTAGGTCTTCACTTGCTTCACTATGAAAGAACTTGAACACGTTACAAGCCGATAGGCTTTCTTTTATGAGCTCTCACCTAAAGCCAAAGAAGCTTGCATAGACCTCTAACACCCTAGAGGTCTACCGCCAAAGAAGCAAAACTTGCTCCTCTTTCAATATTCTCCATGGACCTAAGGTGTAAGACCCCAAATCCTATTCAAACCTGAACCAGACTAGAAATATTACATCACACTTGAACAAATAATTGATCTACTAACATGGTGCATGCTAGCACACAATCTAAACCCATTTTGGTGTCAAAAGATGGTAGCACTAAAACTAGGAAATCTAAAGCACATACTCATGCGAACTACAACTCAAAAATCAATAACAAACACTTAAGAAAATGAATGCTCAAAATTAATTATTAAGCTATCATTTTTTATCATTTTAATGTAGTTCTGCTATTTCTATTCAAAATCAACCCGCTTAGAGCATTAAATTTTATAACAAGCTAAATCAACTTTAAAATTCTAAAATTAGTAGTAATGTCAAACATATATTAGGGATGGAGTCTAATTAATTTAATTAACCTAAATCGGTGAATTTTCCTCAATTGCCACCTATTTATGAAGTGATTGGGGTCGATTATCAGGTTATTTCATCCATGTTAATGCTAATTTTGTGGAATCCACTTAGAGCATTGATCTATAATCATGATAATTCACATTTAAAATTCTAGAATTTAGTAATTATGTTCTATACATGTTAAGAAAGGCATCTAATTAATTTAATTAGTCTAAATTGCTGATTAACATGTCCTAATTAAGCCAATTATTAGTATAAAAATCTAGACAACAACTATTTCTTCTCAATATGACATCTAAGCTCAATTTTAATAATAAATCAAGCCCAAATCAATCGGTCTAGACCTTACTTACTCTGAAAATTACAACTTTGGTACTAAATGAGGACTGAACAATAATTATAACACCCTGATTTGGCATGAGACTATACTGAATCATGATGTTAGAATTCGGCTAGCTATTCATTGGCTACTAAATTGGACTAGCGACGCGGAAGTAGATCTTAACCCTTAAGGAAACTTAAAATAAAAAACCTGAGCAGAACTACTACTATATGTATGTTTAATCATACACTATAGTAGGGCTCTAAAACTTAAAATTCTACCAATATGATCACTCAAAGTTGTAGAAGAGGCACATCCAGCTACAACTAAGAGGTTGGGCTTTAAAAGATACAATTTGAAATGATGCTTGAATTATATGCATGAGTTGGTGCTTATACTTAATTCCATCCAGTCTATTAGGTGTCTTATTAATTGATGATGCAATCGTAAGGAAGAAGGTTAAGGGTCACAATTTATTGTTCCATATACCCTAAGCGCAAAAGGACATATCCACAAGGCATTCTTCAAATGTTAGGGCGTCATACCCTAACACCTGGTTTTCACGTAGATTATTCAAGTGGTATGAATCATTAGGTTATCTTGCTCCACATTACTTTTACAAACACACACAGCTACAAGCACATGGGTTTAGCGTACGTAGTATTGCTCCTCATCAATTCCAGGACTTTGTGACCTAAGTACACATTGTAGAAGATTGCTTAGTTATATTCCCCAAAGTTTATTTCAAGCAAGGCAAGTTAGTTATATAATATAATAATTTCATGCTCATATTGCAAACAAGGCCTAAGGCCATCACCATACTTAGCATAAGAACTTACAATGTTCGAGACTAGCCCTCTCATAAGTACATCAACATGTCAACTCCCAAAAAATATAAAAGGGAAATACATATCCAAAAATAACAATAACAAGACAACCACACTTGCCTCCCCCGAGCCATTAGATCTGTCTGCCTACGCTAGACCAATGCAAGGGAACTCTCCTATATATATAATAAGAAAATGTCAGTAATCAAAAGATCACTAAGTCTATAGGTAACTAAAGGAAGTAATTAAACTGGTAGACATATATCGTAGCATCCACGAAAAGACTAAAACTTCACGAAATAACTCTCAAGGCAATAAGCAATAGTAGAGGCAAGCTATGCACTCTCAAAACATAGGCCGACGTGAGAGCAAAATAAATCATACATACATATAAGATCACATACTTATGCCCTTACATCATCCTCCATATTTCACCTGCCATAGTATTCAAATGGCAAGGAACGAGGTTGTTAGTGCCACAAATTCAAGAAATGTGCTCTAGGAGGAATGTGTACTAGTAGAGTCTTCATATCTCCTTATTCTATCATTTTAAAAATAAAACCCTTATTATATATATACTAAGGCTCTGATACGAAGTTAAATATAGATGGCTGACAAAGGCAAAGGTAAAGCTAAACTTATTCTTCCTCATATTTACAAAAATTACTCAAGTTTAGAAAAAGATTTTGATCAAGATGATAGCAAACCCAAGACTTCTAAAAACTATTATCGCATCTTGTGTCCTTATATTTAAAAACCACATCCTCCTTTGCATATTTGTTTTCTTGACTCTTCTCCTAATCTAAGGATTTGGAATAGATTAAAACATCATCTATGTAAACTATAATATATTCTATATATGGATTAAATATATCATTCATTATCTTTTGGAATTCAGAAGAGCATTCTTCAATCCAAAAGGCATTACTTTCCATTCGTATTGTCTAACTGGAACATTAAAAGCTATTTTATATCTATCTTTTTCTTGAATTTGTATTTGCCAAAATCCTGACTTAAGATCAAACTTACTAAATATTTTAGCATTGTATAATCTTTTTAATAAATCCTTTTTATTAGGAATTGGGTATCTTATCCATTTTAAAACTTTATTTAATGGTTTATAATTTATTACTAACCTTGGAGCACCTCTTTCTTTTTCAGCAGCATTGTAGACATAGCAAGCGGAACACGACGAAGGAGATTTACTTTCTCTAATTAATTTGTTATTTAATAAAGTTTTCATTTCCTGTTGACAATAGGTAACCAATTTTTTACTCATTTGAATTGGTCTTGCCTTTGTAGGAATTTGTGATTCATGAAAGTTTTCTTCATAAGGAAGAGCAACTTCATGTTTTCCTATTACAAAAAACACTAGGTAATTCACTACATAAATCTTCTTCAAATAATTTTTTCATTTTATTTATTTTTTCTATTATTTGATGAGAGTTTATTTGCTTTTCTAGGGTTAAGATTACAACTTCTTCTTTTAAATAATTTATATGTTTAGTTTTAAGAAATAATTTTTCTTTTAAATTAGATATTAATGTTTTATGTGCCTTAAATTCTAATTTAAAAGTAATTTCTTTACCTTTAAACTTAGTATGAATGCATGTATCATCTATAGTAAAAGGTTCTATAATTGTAGTGAAAGGATTTCCTAAAATCACTTCTGTTTCTGCATCTTTTACTAAGATAAAGGTAACATATAAACATGTATCATTTATACATACCACTGCATGTGGTAATTTATATTGTATTTTTAATCTTTGATCATTAGCTGTAGATAAAGCTTGTCTAGTTTTTTATAAAATCTAGTAGGGATTAAACCTTCGTGAATTATATTTCTATCAGCTCTAGTGTCAACCAAAGCTAAGGTTTCTAATGTAAATTTTTTATCAAGAATTATTTTTATTTTTAAAATATATTTTCTAGAAATAGTTTATTCTATTACATTTAAATAATCTTGAGTTTCTTTAATTTTAGAAGTTTCACCTATTTGAAATTCAGAATCTTCAAAGATTTTTAAATTTTCTTCTTCATTATCAAATGCAATTTTATTTTCTTCTACTAATTCTAATATCTCTTTCTTTTTCTCAATTGTACTACTTCAGCTTTTAATATATTTATTTCTTGACATAAGTCTTGTAATGTAACAGGTTTTCTTTTTCATTCTGTCAAAGACTTCTGACATAGTATATGAAGGATAAACTATAGATTCCATTTTAGGTTTTAATTTATTTTCTCTTGTAGAAGCTATAACCTTTTCTATTAATTGTCGTTTTTGCTCTTTATCTTGTATATTATCTATCAAATCCAGTAATAAGGATTCTTGAGCATTAATCATATTAATACTTAGATTATTTAAAGCATTACAAGTATCATATATATTATGACATTCACAATCTGAAGAAGTACTATCATGATTTCCTAGTAGAATAATCTGATTCATCTATTTTTAAAACTTCATATTCTGAAGTATCAGCTAATTCTTCTAATAAAGAATATAAATTTTCTTTTCTTCTTCAGGAATATTAAGTTCTTTAATTTTCTTTCTTAATTTACATTGATTCCTAGTAAGCCCAGATTGACCACAATCCCAACATACTGTCGGTCTAGTTTTACTAGATTGAGGCTTATTTTGTTTAGGTTTTTTATTTATTATATTTTTACCTTTTTCTTTAATTTCTTTTTTAACCATAGGGTTTTTCATCTTCTAAAAAGGTGTTTTTATTAATATTTTTCTTTATATTGGTAGGTTAGGAGGAATAATTGGAGAAATTTGAGTTCCAAATTGTTTACAACATTCTCCTAATTCTTTTCCTCCTAAAAGTTTTTGTATTTTAAGTTGTTGTTTAAGATTTAAATCATTACATAAACTTAATCCTTCTATAACTATTTCATTATGTAATTTTCTAAAGGAAAAAGTACCATAAGGTATAGTGCCATTATTTTGACTCCTTAATTTGCTTCTAACCCTTTTAGCAAATAAAGGAGGTAATCCAGCTATAAATCTTTCTTTCCAAAATTCTGAATTAGAATCATCTCTTTGGAATAATAAAGCTAAAAATGTATCATGATACCATCTATAATGAGTTAAGGATGGACATTTAAACTCATGATTAGTTCCTGAGTTCTTTCTTTTAATATACTCGGATCTCCTATAAAATTATGTAATATTGCTAATATGAGTGTATATACTACATCTTCAACTACTTGATTTGTATTAACATCTAATTTAGTTGCTGATAATATTTCTACTTTTTGGACAGGTTGTAGATAATGATCCCACCAGCCTTTTAATATACCAGAAAATCCAGCGGCTATAATTTGAACTATTTGTCTATCAGAATTATTTGTTGTTTTACATATAGTAGAATACATTAACATATTATGTAAAGTTGTTAATATCTGATATTCTGATTGGCCATCTATATTCTATTCATAAATAGATCTACTAGTATAAGATAATCTAGATTTTATAGAATTTTCTTCGAATAATATTGAAGCTGGTGTCAGTCTTTGATAATAATGTCTTCATGTAGGAAGTGGTTGTACTTGCACCAGTTTAGCCATTTCAATTTTTTCTGTAAATTGATTTATTAATTCTTCAATATCTTCGGTTTCACTAGTTACCTTTATGGAGTCATTAATTTTTAAGCCACTTAGTCTTTTTGTTAATTTTTCTAAAAATTCTTCATTAATCGGAGTTTTAGTATTAAATTTTTCATAGATTCTAAAGGAGGTTATATTAAAGCAGGTTTAATACTTTTATTTTCAGAAATTTTCTCTTATCCCTTGTCTCTTGGTGACCATTTATCTTCTAAAATAGATAATTGTGTTGCCAAGGTTTGTAAATGTAAATGAGTATAATTATTTTGTTTATAACAACCGCTATATCTTCATTTATTTTTTATCTATTGTTACATAAGAGGTTGATTCTATATTACCATATTTTATATTTCTACCGGAGAATGTTTACTTATAATTACTTTACCGCCTATAATATCCCATGTTCTAGTTTCTTTAGAAACATTTATCTTACCTAAATGTACCAATTTGTACCATTCTACAAAAAATATTTCTTTTCCTATTAATTTTAAATAATTATAATAATCTTCTTTATTTTTATTTAATTGTTCTTTATTATGATTATTAAAATACCATATTCTAAAATTATCATGTTTAGCTAACATAAATTCTTTAGAACATTTATCTTTATCAGGTTGGAATTGATATGTATTTATTTTTAAATTCATCTCTAAAAAGTTCGTTCATCAGAATAAATTCCATGAGGAATTTGTTGTTCTGATATATATATTCCTTTAACACTAGTTTCTTCAATATCTAATTTCTCAGATCTGGGAGAAATACTAGGTCTAGTGGAAATACTAGGTCTTGTAGAAGTACTAGGTCTACTAAATATTATTTCTATATCTCCATTGATATTTTCTATAATTTTCTCAGTAGTTCTTTTAATAATCTTGGGTGGAATAGCATTTTCTAATTTCCAAGATTGTGGTAATTCTATTTCATCCCAAGTTATAGTTTTTGGAATTGCAATATTGGCTTTATAGACATCTATCTGGAACAAGGTTGTTTTTCCTTTATGAGATTCTATCCTAAAATTAGGACTTATATTTGTCATAGCTTTTAAAAATATTCTATATATTACACATAAATTCATTGATCCCGGGAGCATATCATAACCTTGGGTTTGTATATTTAAGGCTAAAGCTTCATTTATATTTGGATCATTTAAGCTTAAGGAATAATTTGGATAGCAATTAAAATAAACTGGTCCAGTACTTAGTGTAGATTCAATTACTCCTAATAAAGAGTCATTGAACTTATTATGACATTTATCTCTTAAACATAATAATAAGAATGTATTTAAGCCATCTCTAGTAAGGGGTTTAACTGCTACTTGTATTAATCCTAGATGTATATATTTATATTCATCTTTTAATTCATTTATTAATTTATTTTTAATAAATTTATAGTTTCAGTACAGTTTCCAATACTAATACTTTGTTCAAGAGTTTTTATTATATAAGATTGCTTAAATTCTATAAAGCCTTTATTGTAAAAACAGAGGTTGGATTTATCTTAGGAATTGTCCATTTATTTAAGTTTTTCTCTATGTTTTTATAAACTATTTGCTCAGTATTTTTAGAATCTGACAAAACTCTGTGATTTTTTGACCAAACTTATTAAAAAAGCCATAATAAACTTCAAAATACTTAAATAGGAATTTCTTAGGAGATGCCAACCAATCCAAATTGCCTATGCGCCTATCTCGGCTATTCAAGACTTACAAGGATTTGGACTCCGTCACCTATTCAAGTAAATTTAATTTACTAAGGCTCTGTTACCAAGTTAATCTTTTACCAAAGATTTTGCCCGATCTTTCAAATAGTAAACAGTCGAATATAATAACAAAGATAAGATCTGAAATAAAATAATCTAATCTTTAAGTTGAAACAGAAATAGAGCAGATCTAACTTTACCTTTTAGTCAATCATCCTGTAAAACAAAACAGGTTAGATAATAATAAATAATATGGTTCTAGAGGAACTAATATAGTTCTTGAAGAAGAACACTTATGGTTCTTGACGACCGGGTTTAAGTATATAGTTCATGAAGAACAAAGTTCAAGTATATAGTTCATGAAGAATAGAGTTCAAGTATATAGTTCATGAAGAACAAAGTTCAAGTATATAGTTTAGAACGAACTATTTTAAAAGAAAGTAAACATACTCATTTTATTTCTTCAAACTTAGATTTACAAATCTTCCACAAGTATTTGCTTCACACCATACACAATCAAACACTCACAACTAGGATCAAACACTTTACAAGTAATTTACAGAGGAAGAAGGCAGAAAACAAGAAGCAGAAAGCAAAAAGACTCGACCAGAAGCTCCCTCTCCCTCACTCTCTCTTTCTCCTATTTATAAGGAAAGGGCATCATAAAGATAAGATGACCTGGCAGATAATTGACGACATGGCAGATTCTTTGATGACGTGGTAGATTTCTTGATGACATGGCAGATTTCTTGATGACATGGTGGTTGATGACTTGTCGAATAAGAACATAACGTGGTATTAGCGTGTTGGATGACGTCATTCAAACATTATGAACTGCTTTGGAGTAGATAAGGGAGTATACGTTGATTCCGTTACCACAATCAGTAGATGTTTCTGACTTTGCTGAAGCAGCATCGCGTATAGGAGTTGCACTGGGAGTTGGAAAATCATTTTCTTTATAAGAGCATTGCTTTACAAAATAGTTGGATTCTCCACAATAAAAACAAATCTTCTTAATCAAAGGATAAGAATTCCCCTTCGTGCAGGTTTCAGCAATATGTCCATATTGGCCGCATCTATAACAAAATAACTCTTGAGGTTATCCATATCCAGCCAGAATAGGAGAAGGTGGAGTATTTAGAGATGTAATGACTTCGTCAATATCATGCTGAGTCATAGGTATTGGTGAGTCTGAAACTTCAATTTTTGGAGTTACAGGTATCTCAGAAGTCTAGGCATTTTGACAGAAAGGCATAATATATGATAATTGAATAGCTTTAGATTCTGTCAATTGAGGATTATTATTTTTAACCTGCAAATAAAATATATAAACGTTAGGTGGCAGTGCTAGTGGGTACACTGTGGGAGTTTGAGTGAAAGAAGGAGAACTAGAGTCAAAATTTGAATGTAATTTTGGAGTTTTACATTGAGAGGAGATAGAAACTGACTCAGAAAATGTTGCTTTAGATTTTTTAGTGAAACGGCGGAGGTAAAGCAGAAGTGGACGAAGCAAACCTATCCCACCATCTAATATAGATTTATGGGCTAAAGACGAAATATCACTGCCCATGACATTAGTATAATGGAAGTAGAAATTCCAGGATAAAATCCAAGGAAATTGATAATAGATAAAAACATAGAAGAATGAAGATCACAAATCTGGATTTGTCCTTTATTGAAATATCTTTAATTGATTTTGAAGATAAGGACTGAGATATTGAACTTCAGGGCCAAAATCTCCTAACCATTGAACAAACCAAGCAGGAAGTTTAGAGAGTTTGTGAAGATCAACACAAAGAAACCAAGAGTGTTGACCAAAAGTATTTTTATAAAAAAGAACTCGTTCACAAGCATCAATATAATCCCAATAATTATATTCTATAGGAAGTCCAGGCATAGGTTTAGACAATCGTCTCATTGCATTTGGATTCAAATAATCTGCAAAACTTAAAACATTCTTTATAATCATTTTACTGTAAATGATACATGTTTCAAATTGATTAGGATAAACTGTTTTATGGGCCAACAAGTTACCATTGCGTTTATCAGAAATTTTAACTGAACAAGTTTCCAATTCATAATAGTATCTGGTTTAGTTTTCTTGAACAAGAAGATGAGAAAGATATGGTAATACTTGTATGGCTATTTTGGAATGATCCTCTTGTTGCAAATCTTTAGGAGAAGAGTCAAGAAAACAAATATGCAAAGGAGGATGTGTGTGTCTATATATATATATATATATAATAATATATAATAATAATAATAATAATAATAATAATAATAATAATAAAGGATTTACTCTCCCAAAAGGGATATATGTTTTAAAATTTCCCTATTATGTTAATCTGTTCAGTTGTTTATACTCTGGTTTTATAATAAGATGTTATTGTATCTGTTTATAAGTACTGTGTTTATAATCTGTTACTCTATGCTATGCTAAAAGTCAACTCTTAGAAGTGACTAGAACCCCTTGTGATCCGCGTTGTTTGTGGTATCAGAGCCATTAGACCCTTAGAGCCATGACCAAAGCTAGGTGACGCAGTACCTTCTTGTAAGACGACGCAAGGCCGAGGTAGGCGAAGTCATAGTTGAAGTGTGTTCTGTTAGGAAATTCCTAGTGTGCAGTGTAGAATCTAGGTGGAAAGATGGCTTTCCTACAACAACTAGTGAAGAGAACAAGAGATCTATAAAGTTCTAAGATAATTGAACAACTTGTGTATAATAATATAGAACAACGTCTAAATAAGTAGTCAATACCTAAAGTTAAGCCTACTAAGGTTTATAATAAGGGATTACTTGAATTTAAACAAGCTTATCGTATTAAAACCTTTGAAGAAAGTATAAGTCTGCAAAACATTACAAATAATTTATCTTTAATAAATAATAAAATAATTGAAGAACTAAGTACAGAATATAATTATATTCACTTAGGACTTGTACAGATAGCAGTAAAACCATTAACTAGAGATGGTTTAAATACATAAATATTACTTTGTTTAAGGGATACCAGACATAATAAATTTCAAAATTCTCTATTAGGAATAATAGAATACAATCTAGGAACTGGACCGGTATATTTTAACTGTTTTGCAAACTTTTCTTTATCCTTAACAGATCCTCATTTAAAGGATGCTTTGTGTTTAAACATGAAAACACAAGGATATGATATGAAAGAAGGATCTAAAAATATTTGTATAATATACAGAATATGTTTTAAAGCTATGACATCAATAAATCCTAATGCTAGGTTAATGTCAAGAGAAGGAAAAACTACATTATTCCAAATATATACTAGTAGAGCTAATATTGAAATACCTAAAACTATTAAGTGGACTGATATAGTACTTCCAGAATCATGGAAACTAGAAAAGATAGTGCCCCCTAAGATTGAGAAAAGATCAGCTGAAGCTATCATAGAAGAAAATAATGGAGATGTAAATATTATTTTTGGAAGAAATAGTACATCTACAAGATTTCCTTCTTTATATGATAATCAGGCATCAAGTTCTAATGTTGCTAGTATAATCATGTTTGAACAAAAAATCCCTCATGCCTTATATACAGATGAACCAAGTTTCTCTAAAATAGAATTTAAAATTAATAAAGTAGAATATGAACATAATAGAATAAAATGTTCTAAAGAATTTATGAATCCTAGAAATAAAAATTTTAGGAATTGGTATTTTTCAAGATTTGATGATAATCAACTTAAGGATTATAAAGAACAATATTATAAAGATTTAAAAGAATTAGGTTATGAAATCCCATTTGAAAAATGGTTTAAATCTTTAATAACTTCAAGAATTTTGGTGAATAAAGAAACTCGCTCTTGGGATACTCAAGAGGGTAAAACTATTTATAGTAAACATCCTCCAGTAGGGAATATTAAATATGGTAATATAGTAGCCATGTCTTTTATTAAAAAAGAAAATAAACATGAAGATATTGCCATAATTATAAAACAAAATAATTATACTCATATGCATTTGCAAACTATAGCTTCTCAATTATCTCATATGGAAGATAATTGGTTTCCTGGAAGTAAAGGAAAAATGAAAATAGAGGAAGAAATTATGAAACTAGTATTAATAAAACCTCCAATATTAACGACTAAATTTAATACAAAATCCCCATTAAATGAAGAATTTCTAGAAAAATTAACCACAAAATTGGGGGAAATAAAAATTAAAGAATCTATAAAAGTAGTAAATGCCTATGAAGAAGAAGAAGAATTCATAAATCAATTTTCAGAATCAATGAATGTTACTAGACCAAGTTTGCAACAACCTTTTCCTATGACTAGAAACTACTATTGTATACCTACTCCTGCTACTGTATTATTTGAGGAAAATGCTTTCCAGTCTGCATTATGTTATAATAGAAAGGCAGTATACGAATGGAATATAGATGGATTAAGTGAATATCAAATAATCACAACATTACATAATATGTTAATGTATGTAACCATTTGTAAAATAAATAATAATTCGGATGGGCAAATAACAGAAATGATTATTGCTAGATTTTCAGGCCAACTTGAAGGTTAGTGGGACAATAATCTTTCACAATTACAAAAAGTAGAAATATTAGGAGCCACTAAATTGGAACCTAATACAAATCAAATAAGAGAATATTTTGTATATACATTAATACAAACTATTTTACATCATTTTGTAGGAGATATTCAACGTCGTAAAGAAAGAACCCAAGAATTAATAATGAATATTAGATGTCTTACATTAACACATTTTAGATGGTATAAAGATAAATTTTTATCTCTTTTATATGGACAAGGGTAAGGGAAAAATGATTACTCCTCCTAATCATCCTCCACCTTTTTACAGAAATTACCCTCGCTTTCCACAAAATAAACCAAACTCAGAGAAAACTTCATATAAGAATCTCAGTCCTTATATTCAAAAATCTATTCCTTTACATATATGTTATCTTGACCATTCTCTTGAATTTTTGGAACAAATGGATCCAAATGTTGTTGCAATGCAATATTGTGCTTTATATTCTAATTATCCAATCATTTTTGGCAAGACCAGATTCTTTATGAACTTGTCTTACAAGATATGTTATCTTGTAAAATAACCCACAAATATTTTGGAGAAGCTAATAAATCAGTCCTTACCTTTCCAGAAGCTTATGAGACAAAAATATCATATAGTAAATTTATTATTTATAAAGTGGTTACTATGGAAGAGTATGGTCATCCAAATAGTATTCGTAAATTTACTAATATAAAACCTCCTCTAGGTTTGTTCCCAGAAGAATATAATTACTGGGATTATATAGATGCTTTTGATAAAGTCCTATTATATAGAAACCCTCAAAGTCAGCATTCTTGGTTTCTTAGACTTGATCTACCTAAACCTTGTAAAGTTCGTGTCTGGTTTCATCAGTGGATGTTAGACTTTGGACCTGAAATTGAATTTCTCCCTAGATACTATAAACTTCAATATGATACATTTGCTTAGCTTATTCATAAAAGTTTTAAGAATCCTTTTTTCTATTTTATTCGCTATTATAGAATTCCATGGATTCTATCCTGGAATTTCTGTTTCCATACCTTTGATGATAAGGGAAGTTTGATTTCCTCACTGGCTCACCGTGTTTACATCAGATGGTGGGATAAATTCTCTACTTCTATTGCTATACCTAAGAAAGTTGATTTATTTCCAGAGCCAGTTCCTCCTTTGCTAGGGTCAGCCATTCCAGTGCCTCCACCAGCACTACCCCCTAATGTTTATGCTTGGTTTTTGCAGGTATAGGTGGATAATCCTAGAATCCCTCATGATGAAGCAGTTAGACTGGCATACATACTAAATTCATATGGGGTAACTCCTCAATTGAAGACTCTTCCTGAACCAAGGCCTCTTTCCTAAGAGGAGATTAATGTGATTGTGACAAAACTTACAGAAAGTCCTATTCAAGAGAACTTTGCACAATCTCCCTGGAGTGTTAAAGATTTGCAATGCAATTTGTGTGGAAATATCGGTCATACATCTATTGTTTGCAGTGAGTCTATCATTTCTGAGTCAGGCCCTAAATGTTTTTGTTGTGGCCAAATGGGTCATACTGCTTTCTATTGTCCAGCTATAGACAGATCACCTTCTCCCATGAGTAGTCCTTCTAAAATTGCTGAGTCACAATAGTCCTCTTCTAAGACTATTAATCTGGATTCAGCTCACTCATACAGGTATACTACACATTTCTCTGCGGGTCCCTCTACTGTCCCGATTGTGGTCCCCTCTACTGTCCCCATTGTGGTCCCCACTCAGCCTACGTCAGTTGGGCCCAAGGTGGAGCCCACTTTGTAACTGGCTACCAGGGTACCCGGTTATCTATTTTCACAGTACCTGCTTATGTCTGTAAATTCATACCTCCTCTCTCACTAAGGATCATCGAAGAATAGGAGAGGGAAATAATATGTGGTTTGTTTTCTTATCTTAAGTTTTCTTTAAGTCTTTAAGTCATCTTCAGATTTCTTTAATCTCTTTCATCGTCTGTTTCTCCTGTTTCCTTATATTCTTAGTTTTTATTTATAAGGAATCTTCCTTATAAACATATCTTTCAATCATCTTCATCTTTCTTTTCTTTATCTTTCTTATGTTGGCGGTCTATCTGTTTCTAATCATTTGATTTCTCTGCTGTTTGAGTTCTTTCAATCTCTATGTTTCGTGTCAAGGTTTTGATTTGATCTGTGTCAATCTATTTGATTTCCTAGCTGTGATTAAGTTTGGATCTGAGTTGTGTTTCGAAGAAAAAAAATTTTCAAGTTTGATTTCCACAGTATACTACTCAGTACTCTGCGGGTCCCTCTACTGTCCCCATTGTGGTCCCTCTACTGTTCCCATTGTTGTCCCCACTCAGCCTATGTCAGCTGGGCCCAAGGTGGAGCCCACTTTGTAACCAGCTACCAGGATACCCGTTTACCTATTTACACAGTACCTGCTTATGTCTATAAATTCATACCTTCTCTCTCACTAAGGATCATCGAAGAATAGGAGAGGGAAATAATATCTGTTTTGTCTTCTTATCTTCAGTTTTCTTTAAGTCTTTAGGTCATCTTCAAATTTCTTTAATCTCTTTCATCGTCTGTTTCTTCTGTTTCCTTATAAATTCTTATTCTTAATTTTTATTTATGAGAAATCTTCTTTGTAAACATATCTTTCAATCATCTTCATCTTTCTTTTCTTTATCTTTCTTATGTTGGCGGTCTATCTGTTTCTAATCATTTGATTTCTCTGCTGTTTGAGTTCTTTCAATCTCTATGTTTTGTGTCAAGGTTTTGGTTTGATCTGTGTCAATCTATTTGATTTCCCAGCTGTGATTAAGTTTGGATCTGAGTTGTGTTTTGAAGAAAAAAAATTTTCAAGTTTGATTTCTGCAGTAAACATTTTTACCTTGTAGGTATATAGATAAGAAACTGGTATGCATAAGTAGTTTGGTTTGGAAACATACATATCTGTATTCATATACTTATATGTATGAACTTTGTAATGTATTTACTGAGTGTATTCACCAAGAGTGAAAGTGAGTTTGTAAATTTACCAGAAGTAATCAAGTTGCAAAGTTACTTGTACCTTTCTTTTCTCTATCTTTCGAATATGATTGGTTCATTATGAACCTATATGTTCTAATATATAAAACTGTTTTCAATATAAAACCTTTTCAATAATCTCCCGAAAGGGATATAAACTCCTGTAAAGGATATACTGTCCCGAAAGGGATATATGTTTTAAATTTCCCTATTATGTTAATCTGTTCAGTTGTTTATACTCCTGTTTTATAATAAGATCTTATTGTATCTGTTTATAAGTACTGTGTTTATAATCTATTACTCTATGCTGCGCTAAAAGTCAATTCTTAGAAGTGACTAGAACCCTTGTGATCCGCGCTGTTTGTGGTACTCAAAGCCATTAGACCACCCTTAGAGCCATGACTAAAGCTAGGTGATGCAGTACCTTCTTCTAAGGCCACGTAAGGTCGAGGTAGGCAAAGTCGCAGCTGAAGTGTATTTTGCTAGGAAATTCCTAGTATGCGGTGTAGAATCTACGTGGAAAGATGGCTTTCCTACAACAACTAGTGAAGAGAGCAAGAGATCTAGAAAGTTCTAAGATAACTGAATAACCTGTGTATAATAATATAGCACAACGTCTAAATAAGTGGTCAATACCGAAAGTTAATCCTACTAAGGTTTATAATAAGGGATTACTTGAATTTAAACAAGCTTATCTTATTAAAACATTTAAATAAAGTATAAGTCTGCAAAACATTTACAAATAGTTTATCTTTAATAAATAATAAAATAATTCAAGAACTAAGTACAGAATATAATTATTTTCACTTAGGACTTGTACAGATAGTAGTAAAACAATTAACTAGAGGTAGTGTAAATAAATCAATATTACTTTGTTTAAGGGATACTAGAAATAATAAAATTAAAGATTCTCTATTAGGAATAATAGAATCGAGTTTAGGAACTGGACCGGTATATTTTAACTGTTTTTCAAACTTTTCTTTATCCTTAACAGATCCTCATTTAAAGGTTGCTTTTTGTTTAAATATGAAAACACAAGGATATGCTATGAAATAAGGATCTCAAAATATTTGTATAATATACAGAATATGTTTTAAGGCTATGGCATCAATAAATCCTAATGCTAGGTTAATGTTAAGAAAAGAAAATACTACATTATTCCAAATAGATACTACCAGAGTTAATATTGAAATACCTAAAACTATTAAGTGGATTGATATAGTACTTCTAGAATCATGGAAACTGGAAAAGATAGTACTCCCTAAGATTATGAAAAGATTCAGCTGAACCTATCATAGAAGAAAATAATGGAGATGTAAATATTATTTTTGGAAGAAAAAGTACATCTACAAGATTTCCTTCTTTATATGATAATCAGGCATCAAGTTCTAATGTTGCTGGTATTATCATGTCTGAACAAAAATCCCTCATGCCTTAGATACAGATGAACTAAATTTCTCTAAAATGGAATTTAAAATTAATAAAGTAGAATATGAACCTAATAGAATAAAATGTTTTAAAGAATTTATGAATGCTAGAAATAAAAATTTTAGGAATTGGTATTTTTCAACATTTGATGATAATCAACTTAAAGATTATAAAGAACAATATTATGAAGATTTAAAAGAATTAGGTTATGAAATCCCATTTAAAAAATTGTTTAAATCTTTAATAACTCCTAGAATTTTGGTGAATAAAGAAACTCGTTCTTGGGATACTCAAGAGGGAAAAACTATGTACATCAATAAACATCTTCCAGTCGCGAATATTAAATATGGTAATATAAAAGCCATGCGTTTTGTTAAAACATAAAATAAACACGTAGATATTGCCATAATTATAAAACAAAATAATTATAATCATATGCATTTACAAACTATAGCTTCTCAATTATCTCATATGGAAGATAATTGGTTTCCTAAAAGTAAAGGAAGAGAGAAAATAGAGGAAGAAATTATGAAACCAGTATTAATAAAACCTCCAATATTAACGACTAAATTTAATACAAAATCCCCATTAAACGAAGAATTTCTAGAAAAATTAACCACAAAATTTGGGAAATAAAAATTAAAGAATCTGTAAAGTAGTAAATGCCTATGAAGAAGAAGAAGAATTTATAAATCAATTTTCAGAATCAATAAATATTACTAGACCAAGTTTACAACAACCTTTTCCTATGACTAGAAACTACTATTCTAGACCTACTCCTGAAAATGTATTATTTGAGGAAAATGCTTTCCAATCTGCAACCAGTTGTAGAACAAATAATAATTCGAATAGACAAATAACAGAAATGATTATTGTAGGATTTTCAGGCGAACTTAAAGGTTGGTGAGACAATAATCTTTCACAATTACAAAAAGTATAACTATTTGGAGCCATTAAATTGGAACCTAATACAAATCAAATAAGAGAAGATTCTGTATATACATTAATACAAACTATTTTACATCATTTTGTAGGATATATTCAAGGTCTTAAAGAAAGAACCCAAGAATTAATAATGTTTTAGATGGTATAAAGATATATTTTTATCTCTTTTATATCAAAGAGATGATTCTAATTTAATATTTTTGTAAAGAAAGGTTTATCTCTGGTTTACCAAATCTCTTTGCTAAAAGAATAAGAAGAAAACTAAGGGAGATACGTCATGGTACAATTCCGTATAATGAATATACTTTTGAACAATTAATAGGTCAAGTAGTATCTGAAGGATTAAGCCTTTGTAATGATCTTAATTTAAGACATCAATTAAAGAAACAAAGACTAATACGGAAAAAAGAATTAGGAGGATTTTGTCAATAATTTGGAACTAATATAACTCCTAAATATCCTTCTAAGCCAAA
Source organism: Piper betle (assembly GCA_033002965.1). Lineage (NCBI taxonomy): Eukaryota > Viridiplantae > Streptophyta > Magnoliopsida > Piperales > Piperaceae > Piper > Piper betle. The sequence continues at coordinate 105,623 of JAURVB010000376.1, forward strand.
GCCTAAACTTAAAAATAAAAACCCATTTATTCCTTATAAAAGGGGGAGAAAAGTATAGATAAGAAACCTATAAACCAGAAAAAGAAAACTTGAAAAACTAAAAATAAACCATCTAAATCAAAACCTCTAAAACCTTTAATCTGTTGGGATTGTGGTAAAACAGGACATACCAGAACCCAATGTAGATTAAAAAAAAATTAGAGAATTAAATATTCCTGATGGGGAAAAAGAACAACTAATAAATTTAATAGATGAATCAGAAGATGATACTTTTGAAAATGGTGATACTTCTGAATATGATGCTTAAGAAATAAATACGGATGAAGATAATTCCTCAACTTCTGTAGATAGTGATTGTGAATGTGAGACCTATAATAGAATTATGGATCTAAATAAATTAAGTATTAATGTTATTATAGCTCAAGAAGAATTATTATTAGATATGATAGATTCTATTGATAATAAAGATGATTAAAGAAAATTTATTGAGAAACTTATAGAATCTGCAAAATCTAAAGAGAAACCTAAACTAGAACCTCAAGTAGAACCTGTTTTAAATCCAGCTTATACTATGAAAGAGGTATTAGGAAGACTAAAATAGGAAAAACCTGTAACTATGAATGATTTAATTAAAGAAATAAATGATCTTAAGAAAGAAGTTTATAATCTAAAAAGAAGAATTGAAATATTAGAATTGTATAGTGAAATAAAAAAAATAGTCATGGTCTCCTAGTTTATTCTGAGATTAGAAATTATCTCCCAGCTCATTCTAAGATTAGTGGGTCTCCCAATTCATTTTGAGATTAGTCACGGTCTCCCAGTTCATTCTGAGATTTGAAATTGTCTCCCAACTCATTCTGAGATTAGGTGATCTCCCAATTCATTTTGAGATTAGTCATGGTCTCCCAATTCATTCTGAGATTAGAAATTGTCTCCCAGTTCATTCTGAGATTAGGTAGTCTCCCAATTAATTTTGAGATTACTCATGGTCTCCCAGTTCATTCTGAGATTAGAAAATGTCTCTCAGCTCATTCTGAGATTAGTACTGACAAGGCTACCGCTTTGGGAAAATACAACATTTCATATAGTTATACCAGTTTGGGGAAATACAACATTTTATATGATTATACCAGTTTGGAAAAATACAACATTTCAAATAATTATACGGACAATACAACATTTCAAGTAATTATACGGACAATACAACATTTCAAATAATTATACAGACAATACAACATTTCAAGTAATTATACAGGCAATACAACATTTCAAATATTTATACGTACACACATAGTAATTTTAAAAGTGCAGCCCCGTGTCGGACTGAGTCAATTTCTTAATCCTGATTGCGTTATAGCACATGGTGGACGAATCTGGGTTCAGGCCGACCAGGGCTACCTACAAGGGAAAATACAATATTTCAAATGATTATACGGACCTGGATATTTCGAACTCGCAGCTGCGACCAATGATCCTAATCTAAACAAGAATATAAAATTATACATAAGTACAATTTTATTTGAGTAGAAATGCATGCAACTAAATGTCTAATATATATCATTATTAAAATTTTAACAACAGTTGATAAAATAATTATTACTAATAAACAAGTATTCAATTTTCCGTTCCGGTGATAATTACTTAACCCTGATATTGATAATTTAGTTGACAGTTATAATTTTTAATCACTACTATTATTTACAGCGATTTTAATTAATTAAGTTATTCAATCAAATTACTTAAAATAATTTGTATTATTTTAATTCATAAATATTATTCATCCAAATCCCTAAGTTACTTGAATTATACCACTACAACTAGCAATAACAGTACTACGACGTTCCCCAAACAAAAGAAGAAACCAGCAACCCTAGACACAACAAGCATACTATACAGAAAGGATGATCAACCACAAACCAGCAGTGCAACTCACGACGCCTTCATCAACACGAGGGGAAGCAACCAGATCAACATGCACTCAACAAAACATCCAAACGACCCAAAGAAACCCCAGCAATTCATGCAACCAGAATCGACAAGACCCCATGCATAAGATGCTAGGGATCCTGCAATTCAGCCAGGCGTCTCCAACAAAAAAAAAACAATACGGCGTTGCTACATGCACGACCTGATTTGGAAGCCACCGACTGAACTGCATGCCTACTTGACAAGGCACCGCAGAAAACACTACAAAACACAAGCCGAGAGCAAGGAATACTAGGGGAGATGGGAAGGAGATGGTGGCGAACAGGCCAACATGCAACCTTCTTCCCAAACAAAAAAAACATGGAAAACAAGAAGATGTGAAGAACGTCATCAAAACCATCAACTAAATCATCAATGAGGCATTCTTCACATCTTCTTGTTTTCCAACATGCATCAAAACCATGCATGCAAGAGTCCTAATGTAAAATAATTAAGAAAAGGGATGAGATACTCACACAGCAATGAGGAAGGTGCCTGGGACGAAGGAGACAAGAAGAAGTGGACGGCTAGGGAAAAGGATTTCCCACAATCTTCACAACTATATATATATATACAACTCAATGAGTGCCTCAATTAAATTCTTGCCCTACCCTACCTCCCATTCATGAATAGGTATCACTTGACTAAAGTTCGTTCTCCCTTTTCCTCCCATTCACCAAGTCGTCACCCACCCAAGACCGGGGTTTGGCCTTAGGTCGAACCATGACCGGTTGACTAATGATCATAATAATTGTGATGACCGATTGTGAGATCCCTCAACTTAGTCCCACATCTAATACCTAATGGGAGAAGATCCTGTTTATAAGTGGGAATGGACTATAGATCTTTAACTTTCGGGGTACCCATTTTAAAGAAATGACTTAGCCCCTTACGTTGAACTTTGGGCCGGGTCGTTACAAATGGTATCAGAGCCGACCTGGTTCCGTGTTAGATGGTGGGCTGGATTAGGAACGTTGGCTAGGCTGCCTGTCACGGGCTAGAAAGGTCGTGGGCTGGGGCTAGCAACGGGCCAAGTATAGGCATTTCGGGGACGAAATTTCCTAAGGTGGGTGGATTGTGAGATCCCTCAACTTAGTCCCACATCTAATCCGACTAGGAGAAGATCCTTTTTATAAGTGGGAATGGACTATAGATCTTTAACTTTCGGGGTACCCATTTTAAAGAAATGACTTAGCCCATTACGTTGCACTTTGGGCTGGGTCGTTATACCGATCATATCGATTCACCTGTACTTCACTTAACCAGGTAACCGGGTAAATAATAAAATATAATAACTAACTGGGTAGAATTAACCCAGTAAAAAATATAACACGTTCGGTCCTTTTCGGACCGCATCCGCGTCAAATTTTTTTCTCACTGTCTTTACATATATTATCCAAGAAGGGTTAATTCCTACAAAATGTTATAAGAAAACTACTCAAACTCTTTCAGCCACAAATGAAGAACAATTAAATGTGAAATATGAACTTCCTAATGCAATTGTATGTATTAGTGATGTTTGTATATTTTTATCCTTCATTTTAGTAAAAAATATAGGATCTGAAGTTATTTTAGGAAATCCGTTTACAGCTTTAATAGAACCTTTCTTTATTGATGATGTTGGAATCCATATTCATCTAAAAGGAAAAGAAGTAACATTTAAACTTGAATTTCCTAAAAGACAATCGTTTATTTTAAAAATGAAAGATAAACATAAAAATAAAATAAAACAAATCAATTATTTAAAAGAAGAAGTTAATACTTTAATATTAGAAATTAAAGTAAACACAATTTATGTTCAAAATAGAATCACAGATATAAAAAATTTATTTGAAAAGATTTATGTAATGATTTTACCTAGTACTTTTTGGAATAGAAAAAGACATGAAGTTTCTCTTCCGTATGAGGAAGGATTTACAAATAGATTAATTCCTACTAAAGCTAGACCTATACAAATGAATCATAAATTAGTAGAAAATTGCAAAAAAAAATAAAACCTTTATTAAATAATAACTTGATCAGAGAAAGTAAATCATCATAGTCTTGTTCTGCTTTCTATGTGTGTAAAGCATCAGAGATAGAAAGAGGAGCACCAAGACTTGTGATAAATTATAATCCTCTATATAAAGTATTAAAATGGATTAAATATCCAATACCTAATAAAAAGATTTATTAAAAAGATTATATAATGTTCAAATATTTAGCAAGTTTGATTTAAAATTTGGCTTTTGGCAAATCCAAATTAAAGAATAAGATCATCATAAAACTGCCTTTAATGTTCCATTTGGGCAATATGAATGGAATGTAATGCCCTTTAGATTAAAAAATGCTCCATCAGAATTTCAAAAAATTGTGAATAATATTTTTAATCTTTATATTAGTTTCATAATAGTTTATCTTGATGATGTTTTAGTATACTCTAATAATATCGATCAACATTTTAAACATCTAAATCAATTTTATAAGATAGCAATAACAAATGGAATAGTTTTATCAAAATCTAAAATGGTATTAGTCCAAACGCAGATAAGATTCCTTGGACATAATATAGAAAAAGGTAATATTAAACCCATACAAAGAGTAATAGAATTCTCTAATAAATTTCCTGATAAAATATTAGATAAAAATAAATTGCAAAGATTTTTTGGAAGTCTTAATTATATGTTTGATTTCTATAAAGATTTAGCATTTGAATGTAAGTTGCTATTTTAAAGACTAAAGAAGAATCCTCCTCCTTGGACTAAAGCCCATACTAAGGCTGTACAACATATTAAACAAAAAAGTAAATATATTCCATGTCTTAGCCTTCCTCATTCTTTTACTTTAAAAATTGTAAAAACAGATGCTTGTGATATTGGATATGGGGGAATATTAAAACAAAATATTAATCGAAAACCTTTTATTATTAAATATCATTCAGGCTTATGAAATGAAACTCAAACTAAGTATTCTACCGTAAAAGAAATGCTTAGTATTGTAAATTGTGTTTTAAAATTTTAGGATGATCTTCTTAATGCTAAATTTCTTTTAAGAATTGATTGTACTGCAGCTAAATTTATTTTAGAAAAATATGTTTAGAATCTTGCTTCTAAACAAATTTTTGCTAGATAGCAAGCCTTATTTGCTATTTTTTATTTTGATTTTAAATATATACATGGTTTGGCTAACTCCTTACCACAAACAGTGCATCTATCCCTTTCGGGAGAGTATATCCTTTACAAGAATGTATATCCCTTTTGAAAGATTATTGAAAAGGTTTTATATTGAAAATAGTTTTATATATCAGAACATAGAGGTTCAGATGAATCGTCATATTCAAAAGATAGAGAAAAGAAAGGTACCAGTAACTTTGCAACTTCATTACTTCTGGTAAATTACCAAACTCACTTTCACTCTTGGTGAATACACTCAGTAAATACAAAGTAAATACATACAAAGTTCATACTTATAAGTATATGAATACAGATATGTATGTTTACAAACCAAACTACTTAGACGTACCAGTTTCTTATATGTATACGTACAAGGTACCAACACTGACTGTGGAAATCAAACTTGAAAAAAAATTTTTTTCTTCAAAACACAACTCAGATCCAAACTTAATCACAACTGGGAAATCAAATAGATTGACATAGATCAAACCAAAACCTTGACACAAAACATAGAGATTGAAAAAACTCAAATAGGAGAGAAATCAAATGATTAGAAACAGACAGACCGCCAATATAAGAAAGATGAAGAAATGAAAGATGAAGATGATTGAAAGAGATGTTTATAAAGAAGATTCCTTATAAATAAAACTTAAGCATAAGAATTTGTAAGAAACAGACGATGAAAGAGATTAAAGAAATCTAAAGATGACTTAAAGACTTAAAGAAACCTGAGGATAAGAAAACAAACCAGATATTATTTCCCTCTCCACTTCTTCGATGATCCTTAATGAGAGAGGAGGTATGAATTTATAGATATAAGTAGGTACTGTGAAAACAAGTAACCGGGTACCCTGGTAGCCGGTTACAGAGTGGGCTCCACCTTGGGCCCTGCTGACGATGGGTAAGTGGGGACCACGTGGGGACAATAGAGGGACTTACAAAGAAATGAGTAGTATACCTGAATGAGTGAGCCGAATTCAGATTAACAGTCTTAGAAGAGGACTGCTGAGACTCAGCAATTTTAGAAGGACTACCCATAGGAGAAGGTGATCTGACTATGGCTATACATTAGAAAGCAGTATAACCCATTTGGCCACAACAAAAACATTTAGGGCCTATATATATATATATATATATATATATATAGTTATCTCTAGTAAGACCAAATTCTCTTATGAACTTGTCTTACAACATATATTATCTTGTCAAATAACCCATAGATACTCTTGAGAAGCTAATAAAGCAATTCTTACCTATCCATAAGCTTATGAGACAAAGATATCATATAGTAAACTTATTGATTATAATGTACTTACTATGGAAGAATATGACCATCCAAATAGTATTCATAAGTTTACTAAGATAAAACCTCCTCTATGTCTCTTCCTAGACTATAATTACTGGGACTATATAGATGACAGGGGAATTTTGATACCCTCACTAGCTCACCGTGTTTACATCAGATGGTGGGATAAATTTGCTACTTCTATTGTTATACCTAAGAAAGTCAAATTACTTCCAGAGCTAGTTCCTCCCTTGCCAGGGTCAGTCATTCCAGTGCCTCCACCAACACTACCCCCTAACGTGTATGCTTGGTTTTTACAGGTGCAAGAGGATAATCCTGGAATCCCTCATGATGAAGCAGTTAGACTGGCATACCTACTAATTCATATGGGGTAACACCTCAATTAAAGAGTCTTCCTGATCCGGTGCCACTGTCATCTGAAGAAATCAATAACATAGTTACAAAACTCACGGAGAGCCTTGTAGAGCAGTTTACTCAATCCCCATGGAGTATAAAGGATTTACAGTACAATCTTTGTGGTAATATTGGTCACACAGACGATCGTGTGCAATGAGTTTAAATGTCTTGAATCCGGTCCTAAATATTTTTTCAGTGGACAATTTAGTCATACTTCTTTCCATTGTCCAGCCATTGACATATCACCTTCTCCTATGAGTAGTCCTTTTAAACGTGCTTAGTCACAACAATCCTCATCAAAACTATTAACTTGCATTCTGTTCAATCCTCCAGGCATTTCTCTGTGGGTCCCTCTAATGTGGTCCCCACTGTGGTTCTCACTATGGTCCCTACTCTGCCTACGTCAGTCAGGCCCTCCAAGGTGGAGCCCACTCTATAACCGGCTACCTGGGTACCCGGCTACCAGGTCATCAGGTCACTGTTACCGACTCTTCAGGTCACCTCAAGGTTCTATATATTCATACCTTCACCCTCAGTTCAGAATCATTGATCAAAGTTGGAGTGTCTGTTTGCAATTGTCTGCAAGTAAGTCTTTTCATTTCTTTTCATTTTCACGTTTTCAGTTTTCAGTTCCAGTTTGATTTTCTTACTTCGCTTATTAAGGAATCTTCTTTCTAAGAGTCATTTTCAGCTTTCTTTTCTAAAGTTTTCCTTTGAGTCGTCTTCAGCTTTTCTTTTCAAAACTATCTTTTCCAAGTAGTGTCTGTCTTTAGTTTTCCTTCAAGTTTTCTTATCCTCATGATTGATCTATGTATATTAAGAGTCAGTTTCTTTGTTTTGATTTCGTTCCGTGTCAGTATTTGATGTCAGTTTCGTAGTTTGATCTATGACGATCTATTTGAAAAAAATTTTTTTTCTGTTTTGAATTTGATTTTAACAGTAAGTGTTTTAAAAGTGTTTTGTAACTTGTACATATACAGATCAGATACTGATATATATAAGTATGTCTTTGAGTCTGTAAAACATACATATCTGTATTGGTATACTTGTATGTATGTAAGTTTGTATTTGTGTATAAGAGTGAATTTGTGAGTGTATTCACCAAGAGTGAAAGTGAGTTTGTAATATTTACCAGAAGTAATAAAAGTTTGTTATCAGGTACAATTATCTTTTATTTCTTCCGGATCGGTTCTTTTGAACCTATATGTTGTGAAATATAAAACTGTTTTCAATAAAAAACTGTTTTCAATACTTTCTCCCGAAAGGGATATATTCTCCCGACAAGGATATATGCTTTAAATTTCATTATTTTACTTTGTTTAGTTATAATATTGTTGTTTATATTATTACAGTAATCTATTTATATGACTAATCCATTTATTAACTATTTTAGGAGTTGTTATGATAAATTAATTATTAAGTTGTTTAATTAAAAGTTATTTATAAGTTCTGTCCATTTTAGAACAATTTAGAAAATTTGAGATTCTGTCTCCTTTGTGGTATCAGAGTCATTTGAACCTTAGAGCCATGACCGAGACTAGGTGACACAGTACCTTCTTGTAAGACAACGCAAGGCTGAGGTAGGCGAAATCGTAGTTGAAGTGTGTTCTTCTAGGAAATTCCTAGGGTGAGGTGTAGAATCTAGGAGGAAAAATGATTACTCCTCCTAATCATTCTCCACCATTTTACATAAATTACCCTCGTTTTCCCAATGATAACCCTCATTCTGAAAAAGCTTCTTATAAGAACCTCAGTCCTTATATTCAGAAAACACCTCCTCTACATATATGCTTTCTTGAACAATCTCATGATAAACTTGAACAATTAGATCCCAATGAAGTTGCTCTAAGACATTGCCCCATATATTCTCATTTTCTAGTCGTATCTGGTAAAATTAGATTCTTCTATGAATTGGTTTTACAAGATATATTATCTTGTAAAATAACCCACAGATATTCTAGAGAAGCTAATAACTCAATTCTTACCTATCCAGATGCTTATGAGACAAAGATATCATACAGTAAACTTATAATTTATAAAGTGTTTACTATGGAAGAGTATGCTCATCCAAATAGTGTTCGTAAACTTACTAATATTAAACCTCCTCCAGGTCTCTTCCCAAAAGAATATAACAATTGGGATTATATAGATGCTTTTGATAAAGTCCTATTTTATAGAAACCCTCAAAGTCAACATTCTTGGTTTCTTAGACTTGATTTACCTAAACCTTGTAAAGTTTATGTCTGGTTTCATCAGTGGATGTCGGACTTTGGACCTGAAATTGAATTTCTCCCTAGATACTATAAACTTCAATATAATACATTTGTTCAGCTTAATCATAAAAGTTTTAAGAATCCTTTTTTAATTTTATTCACTATTATAGAATTCTCTGGATTCTATCCTAGAATTTCTGTTTCTATACATTTGATGACAAGGGAATTTTGATTTCCTCACTGGCTCACCATGTTTACATTAGATGGTGGGATAAATTCTCTACGTCCATTGCTATACCTAAGAAAGTTGAATTATTTCCAGTCAATTCCTCCCTTGCCAGGGCCAGCCATTCTAGTGCCTCCACCAACACTACCCCCTAATGTTTATACTTGATTTTTACAGATACTGGAGGATAATCCTGGAATTCCTCATGAAGAAGCAGTCAGACTAGCCTATTTACTAAATTCATATGGGGTAACACCTCAATTGAAGACTCCTCCTGAACCAAGGCCTCTTTCCTCAAATGAGATTAATGTGATTGTGACAAAACTTACAGAAAGTCCTATTAAAGAAAACTTTGCACAATCTCCCTGGAGTGTTAAAGATTTACAATGCAATTTGTGTGGAAATGTCTGCCATACAGCTATCGTGTGTACTGAGTCTATCATTTCTGAGTCAGGCCCTAAATGTTTTTGTTATGGCCAAATGGGTCATACTGCTTCTCATTGTCCAGCCATAAACAAATCACCTTCTCCTATGAGTGGTCCTTCTATACTTGCTGAGTCATAGCAGTCCTCTTCTAAGACAGTCAATCTGGATTCTTCTCATTCACCATGGAGAAATATTCATCCTTCTGTAGGTTCCTCTTTTGTCCCCACTGTGCCTAAGTCAGCTGGGCCCAAGGTGGAGCCCATTCTGTAACCGGCTACCTGGGTACCCGGTTACCAGGTCATCAAGTCACTGTTACCAACTCTTCCGGTCATCTCAAATTTTTATATATTCATATGTCCACCTTCAATTCAGAATCATCAATCAAAATAGTTTGAAGAGAAGTTTCTTTCTTTCTTAGCTTTTCAGTTTGGTAAGACTCCTTTGATTTCTTTCTGTCTTCTTCTTTCTTTTCATTTTCAGTTTTCAGTTTGCTTTTCCCCTTTTGATTTTCTTACGTCTCTTCCTTATATAATCTTATATTAAGGAATCTTCTTTAGAGTCGTTTCAACTTTGTTTTCTAAAAGTTTTGCTTTAAGTCATTCTCAATCTTTTCTTTTGAACGTCTGAGTTTCTCTGTTAAATTTCCCCTCTTCTCAGTTCTATTTCTAATGCTTGCAACAAAGCTCTATGTTTGAAAGGTCTGTTGTTTCTAATCTCATCAGTTGTGGTTTGAACTTGTATCAATCTGTGATTTGAAAAAAAATTCCTTTTTGGTTTGATGCTTGTAATTTCCACAGTAAGTGTTTGTAACTTGTATGTATACAGGTCAGATACTGATATGTATGAGTAGTTTGTATTTGTAAACATACATATCTTTATTCGTATACTTATATGTATGAACTTTGTACTTTGTATTTTGTATGAGTGTATTCACCATGAGTGAAAGTGAGTTTGTAAGAAATTACCAGCAGTCATTAAGTTATAGAGTTTGTGGTACATTTCTTTCTCTCTATCCTTTTAATATAATCAGTTCATTCTAAACCTATATATTACTTCTGATATAAAAAGCTTTCAATACAAAACCAGTTTTCAATATTGAACTCTTGAAAAGGATATATTCTCTCGAAAGGGATATAAACTCCTGAAAAGGATATATGTTCTTACATTTTAAATTTTCTACTCTGTTAAATATTTATACTTTGTTAATGTTTATACAATCTTTATACTTTATTATTCTGTTAAAAATATTGTGTTGTGCTTGTTTATTGTGACAGTGTTTGTTTATTATTATTATTGTTGGTTTGTGCTGTGCTTAAAGTCAATTCTTAGAAGTAACTAGAGCCCTTGTGCTCCTCGCTATTTGTGGTATCAGAGCCATTTAGAAACCTAGAGCCATGACTGAAGCTAGGTGACACAATACCTTTCTTGTAAGTCGACGCAAGGCCGAGGTAGGCGAAGTCACAGTTGAAGCGTGTTTTGCTAAGAAATTCATAGTGTGAGGTGTAGAATGTAGGAAGAAATATGACTTTCTTACAACAATTAGTTAAGAGATCAAGAGATCTAAAAAGTTCTAAGATCACTGAACAACTTGTATATAATAATATAGAACAACGACTAAATAAGTGGTCTATACCTAAAGTTAAGCCTACTAAGGTTAATAATAAGGGATTACTTGAGTTTAAAGAAGCTTATCTTATTAAAACCTTTGAATAAAGTATAAGTCTGCAAAACTTTACAAATAATTTATCTTTAATAAATAATAAGATAATAGAAGAACTAAGTACAGAATATAATTATATTCACTTAGGATTAGTACAGATAACAATAAAACCATTAACTAGAGATGGTTTGAATACATCAATATTATTATGTTTAAGAGACACTAGACATAATAAATTTGAAGATTCTCTATTAGGAATAATAGAATCCAATTTAGGAACTCGACCAGTATATTTCAATTATTTTCCAAACTTTTCTTTATCCTTAACAAATCCTCATTCAAAAGATGCTTTGTGTTTAAACATGAAAACACAAGGAAATGATATGAAGGAAGGATCTAAAAATATTTCTATAATCTCCAGAATATGTTTTAAGGCTATGATATCAATAAATCCTAATGCTAGGTTAATGTTCAAGAAAAGGAAATACTATATTATTCCAAATAGACACTAGCAAAGCTAATATTGAAATACCTAAAACTATTGAATGGATTGATATAGTATTTCCAAAATCATGGAAATTTGAAAAGATAGTACCCCTAAGTTTGAGAAAAGACCAGCAGAAGCTATCATAGAAGAAAATAATGGAGATGTAAATATTATCTTTGGAAGAAGTAGTACATCTACAAGATTTCCTTCTTTACAAGATTATCAAACTTCATCAAGCCATAATGTTGCTGGTATTATAATGTTTGAACAAAAAATTCCTCATGCCTTATATACAGATGAACCAAGTTTCTCTAAAATAGAATTTAAAATAATAAAGTAGAATATGAACCTAGTAGGAAAAAATGTTCTGAAGAATTTATAAATCATAGAAATAAAAATTTTAGACAATGGTATTTTACAACATTTGATAAAAATCAACTTAAGCATTATAAAGAACAATATTATAAAGATTTAAAAGAATTAGGTTATGAAATCTCATTTAAGAAATGGTTTAAATCTTTTATAACTCCAACAATTTTAGTATCTAAAGAAACTCGCTCTTGGGATACCCAAGAGGGGAAGACAATCTATAGTAAAAATCCTCCCGTAGGAAATATTAATTATGGTAATATAGAAACAATGTCTTTTGTTAAAACAGTAAATAAACAAGAAGACATCGCTATAATTATAAAACAAAATAACTATACTCATATGCATTTACAAACTATAGCTTCATAATTATCCCATATGGAAGATAATTGGTTTCCTAGACCTAAAGGAAAAGAGCAAATGGAGGAAGAAGTTATTAAACCAATGTAATAAAACCTCCAATATTAACTACTAAATTTCATACAAAACCCCCTTTAAAGGATGGATTCATATCAAAATTAAGTGAGAAATTGGGGGAATTAAAAATTAAAGAATCTATAAAAGTAGTAAATACTTATGAAGAACAAGATGAATTCATAAATCAATTCTCAGAATCCATAAATGTTACTAGACCAAGTCTACAACAACCCTTTCCTATGACTAGAAATTATTATTGTAGACCCACTCTAGCTACTGTTTTATTTAAGGAAAATGCTTTCCAATCTGCATTAAGTTATAATGGGAGAACAGTATATGAGTTGAATATAGATGGATTAAGTGAATATCAAATACTAACAACATTACATAACATGTTAATGTAAGCAACTATTTGTAGAACAAATAATAATTTTGATAGACAAATATCAGAAATGATTATTGCAGGATTTTCTGGCATACTTAAAGGTTGGTGGGACAATAATCTTTCACAGATACAAAGGGTAGAGATATTAGGAGCAACTAAACTTGAATCTAATACTAATCAGATAAGAGAAGACTTTGTGTATACATTAATACAGACTATATTACATCACTTTGTAGGTGATATTCGAGGACTTAAAGAAAGAACCCAAGAGTTAATTATGAATATTAGATGTCCTACATTAACACATTTTAGATGGTATGAGGATACCTTTTATCTCTTTTATATCAAAGGGATGATTCTAATTTAGATTTTTGGAAAGAACGGTTTATCTCTGGTTTACCTAATCTCTTGCAGAAGGAGTAAGAAGAAAATTAAGGGAAATACATAATGGTACAATTCCGTATAATGAATATACTTTTGGACAATTAATAGGTAAAGTTGTAGCAGAAGGATTAAGTCTTTGTAATGATCTTAATTTAAGAAATCATTTAAAGAAACAAAGATTATTAGAGAAAAAAGAATTAGGAGAATTCTATCAACAATTTGGAACTGTTATAGCTCCTAAATATCCTTCTAAGACTAAACCTAAGCTTAAAAATAAAAACCCCTTTATTCCTTATAAAAGGAAAAGAAAAGTCTAGATAAGAAACCTATAAACCAGAGAAAGAAAACTCAAAAAATAAAAATAAACCATCTACATCAAAACCTCTAATACCTTTAATCGGTTGGGATTGTGGTAAAAGTGGACATACCAGAACCCAATGCAAATTAAAAAAAAGAGAATTAAATATTCTTGATGAGGAAAAGGAACAATTAATAAATCCAATAGATGAATCAGAAGATGATACTTCAGAAAATAATAATACTTCTAAATATGATGCTTTAGAAATAAATAAGGATAAAGATAATTCCTTAAGTTCTATAGATAGTGATTGTAAATGTGAAAACTATAATAGACTCATGGATTCAAATAAATTAAGTATTAATGTTATTACAGCAGAAGAGGAGTTATTATTATATATGATAGATTTTATTAATGATCAAGAAAAAAATAAAGTTTATCGAGAAACAAATAGAATCTACAAAATCTAAAGAACAACCTCATTAACAAAATAAATTTGAACCTCAAGTAGAAGCTGTATTATATCCAGGTTATAATATGACAGAGGTATTAGGAAGATTAAAAGAAGAAAAACCTGTAAAATTGAATGATTTAATTAAAAACATAAATGATCTTAAGAAAGAAATTTATAATCTAAAAAGAAGAATTGAAATATTAGAATTAGATAGTGAAATAAAAAATAATAGTTGTAAAAATGAGGAAGAAGAAATGAACTTAGTTGAAGAAGCAAATAATTTTCATATTGGAGAATCCTTTAACCAAGAACAAAATCATTTAAATGTTACAAAAACTAGCAGAATAAAAATAATAATAGAAAAAGAATTTAGCGAAGAAACTTTAGCCATAGTAGATACAGAAGCAGTTATAAATATTATTCATGAAGGTTTAATTCCTACAAAATATTATAAGAAAACTACTCAAACTCTATCAGCAGCAAATGAAGAACAATTAAGAGTTAAATATAAACTTCTTAATGCAATAGTATGTATTAGTGATATTTGTATATATTTAACATTTATTCTAGTAAGAAATATAGGATTTGAAGTCATTTTAGGAAATCTGTTTACAACTTTAATAGAGAACATTTCTTTATAGATGATGTAAATTACTATTTCAAAGATTATAAAAGAATCCTCCTCCTTAGACGGAAGCCCATTCCAAGGCTGTAGAACACATTAAACAAAAAATTAAATATATACCATGTCTTAGCCTTCCTCATCCTTTTACTTTAAAGATAGTTGAAACGGATGCTTCTGATATTGTATATGGGGGAATATTAAAACAAAATATTAACAAGAAACCTTTTATTATTAGATTTCATTCATGCTTATGGAATGAAACTCAAAGTAAGTATTCTACTATAAAAAAAGAAATGCTTATTATTGTAAATTGTGTTTTAAAATTGTAAGATGATCTTTTAAATGCTAAATTTATTTTAAGAATTGATTGTACTACAGTTAAATTTATTTTAGAGAAAGATGTTCAGAATCTTGCTTCTAAGCATATTTCGCTCGATGGCAAGCCTTACTTGCTATATTTGATTTTGATATTGAATATATGCCTGGTTTGGCTAACTCCGTACTGGATTTTCTCACTCGTGAATTTCTGCAGGGGGAATATAAACGAAAGGGCAAAGGAAAAATGATTACTCCTCCTAATCATTGTCCACCATTTTACAAAATTACCCTCGTTTTCCCAATAATAACCCTCATTCTAAAAGCTTCTTATAAGAACCTCAAGGTCCTATATATTTAGAAAACACCTCCTCTACATATATGCTTTCTTGAACAATCTCCTGATAAGCTTGAACATTTAGATCCCCCCTTGAAGTTGCTCTCAGGACGCTGCCTTGCCTTAACATCCTCACATGGCGTGGAAAGTGTTTTTTTCAAATAAAATAAGTAGTTGGAGTGGGTCTTTGATAATAATTTTTAGTCTTAATGCAAAGGTTGTTATAAACTTGGTCTAGTAACATTTATTGATTTTGAGAATTGATTTATTAAGTCATCTTGTTCTTCATAAGCATTTACTACTTTTATAGATTCTTTAATTTTTAATTCCCCCATTTTCTCACTTAATTTTGATATGAATTCTTCATTCAAAGGGGTTTTGTTTTAAATTTCGTAGTTACTATTGGAGGTTATATTAACACTGGTTTAATAATTTTTTCCTCTATTCTCTCTCTCCTTTAATTCTAGGAAACCAATTATCTTCTATATGAGATAATTGAGAAGCTATCGTTTGTAAATGTATATGAGTATAATTATTTTGTTTTATAATTATGGCTATGTCTTCTTGTTTATTTTCTGTTTTAACAAAAGAGATGGCTTCTATATTATCATATTTAATATTTCCTACTGGTGGATGCTTAGTATATATTGTATGTCCTTCCTATGTATCCTAAGAACAAGTTTCTTTACTTACTAAAATTCTTGGAGTTATCAAAGATTTCAACCATTCTTTAAAGAGGATTTCATAACCTAAATCTTTTAAATCTTTATAATATTGTTCTTTATAATCCTTAAGTTGATTATTATCAAAAGTTGAAAAATACCATTTCCTAAAAATTTTATTTCTAGAATTCATAAATTCTTTAGAACATTTTGTTCTATTAGGTTCATATTCTACTTTACTAATTTTAAATTCCATTTGAGAGAAACTTGGTTCATCTGTGTATAAGGCATGAGGAATTTTATGTTCAGACATAATGATTCTAGCAACGTTAGAACTTGATGAAGCTTGATTATCATGTAAAAGGAAATCTTTTAGATGTATTATTTCTTCCAAAAATAATATTTACATCTCTATTATTTTCTTCTATTATAGCCTCGGCTTATCTTTTTCAATCTTAAGAGGCACTATATTTTCTAATTTCCATGATTCTAGAAGTACTATATCAGTCCACTTAATAGTTTTAGGTATTTCAATATTAGCTCTACTTGTATCTATTTGAAATAATGTAGTATTTCCTTTTCCTGACATTAACCTAGCATTAGGATTAATTGATGTCATTGCCTTAAAACATATTCTATACATAATACAAATATTTTGTAATCCTTCCTTCATATCATATTCTTGTGTCTTCATGTTTAAACACAAGGCATCTTTTAAATGAGGATCAGCAAGGATAAAGAAAAGTTTGGGAAATATTTGAAATATACCAGTCTAGTTCCTAGACTAGATTATATTATTCATAATAGAGAATCTTGAAATTTATTATGTCTAGTATCTATTAAACATAATAAAATTGTTGTATTTAAACCATCTGTAGTTAATGGTTTTACTGCTATTTAGTACTAATCCTAAATTAATATAATTATATTCTTTACTTAGTTCTTCTAATATTTTATAAGTTAATAAGGATAATTTACATGTAAAATTCTGTACACTTATACTTTCGTCAACTGTTTTAATAAGGTAAGCTTATTTGAATTCATGTAGTCGCTTATTATAAACTTTTGAAGGTTTAACTTTAGAGGTAGACCACTTATTTAAATGTTGTTTTATATTACTATACACAAGTTGTTTAGTAATTTTACAATTTTCAAGATCATTTGATCTCTTGACCAATTGTTGTAAGAAAGCCATTCATTTAAATTGCTCTAAGGTTCTAAGGTTCAAATTGACCACTAGCATTTCAATTGCAAGATCATCAGCTTTAAGGTTCAAGATCATAGCTCTCGGTTCAAGATCGTATCTCTAAGTTAAGATACTGCTATGACCTTAGAATGGCTTTCAAGATCATAGCTCTAAGGTTCAAATTTCTCTGATACCACAAAGGGGACAGGATCTCAACTTTTCTAAATTGTTCTAAAATGGGCATAACTTATAAATAACTTTTAATTAAACAACTTAATAATTAATTTATCATAACAACTCCTAAACTAGTAATATAAACAAATTAATCATATAAACAGATTACTGTAATAATATAAACAACAATATTATAACTAAACAAAGTAAAATAATAAAATTTAAAGCATATATCCTTGTTGGGATAATATATCCCTTTCGGGAGAAAGTATTGAAAACAATTTTTTATTGATAACAGTTTTATATCTCACAACATATAGGTTCAAAAGAACCAATTTGGAAGAAATAAAAGATAATTGTACTTGGTAACAAACTTTTATTACTTCTGGTAAATTTTACAAACTCACTTTCACTCTTGGTGAATACACTCGCAAATTCACTCTTATACACAAATACAGACTTACATACATACAAGTATACCAATACAGATATGTATATTTTACAGACTCAAAGACATACTTATACGTATCAGTATCTGATCTGTATACGTACAAGTTACAAAACACTTTTAAAACACTTACTGTTAAAATCAAATTCAAAACAGATTTTTTTTTCCAAATAGATCGTCACAGATCAAACTACGAAACTGACATCAAATATTGACACGGAACGAAATCAAAACAAAGAAACTGACTCTTAATATACATAGATCAATCATGAGGATAAGAAAACATGAAGGAAAACTGAAGACAGACGCTACTTGGAAAAGAAAGTTTTGAAAAGAAAAGCTGAAGACGACTCAAAGGAAAACTTTAGAAAAGAAAGCTGAAAATGACTCTTAGAAAGAAGATTCCTTAATAAGCGAAGTAAGAAAATCAAACTGGAACTGAAAACTGAAAACTGAAAATGAAAAGAAATGAAAAGACTTACTTGCAGACAATTGCAAATAAACACTCCAACTTTGATCAATGATTCTGAACTGAGGGTGAAGGTATGAATATATAGAACCTTGAGGTGACCTGAAGAGTCGGTAACAGTGACCTGATGACCTAGTAGCCAGGCACCCAGGTAGCCGGTTACAGAGTGGGCTCCACCTTGGAGGGCCCGGCTGACATAGGCAGAGTAGGGACCATAGTGAGAACCATAGTGGGGACCACATTAGAGGGACCCACAGAGAAATGTCTGGAGGATTGAGCAGAATCCAAGTTAACAGCTTTTTGATGAGGATTGTTGTGACTCAGCACGTTTAAAAGGACTACCCATAGGAGAAGGTGATCTATCAATGGCTGGACAATGGAAAGAAGTATGACCAAATTGTCCACAGCAAAAGCATTTAGGACCGAGTTCAAGACATTTAAACTCAATGCACACAATGGCTGTGTGACCAATGTTACCACAAAGATTGCACTGTAAATCCTTTATACTCCATGGGGATTGAGCAAACTGCTGTACAAGGCTCTCCGTGAGTTTTGTAACTATGTTATTGATTTCTTCAGATGACAGTGGCACTTCAGGATAGTACTCTTTAATTGAGGTGTTACCCATATGAATTTAGTAGGTATGCTAGTCTAACTGCTTCATCATGAGGGATTCCAGGATTATCCTCTTGCACCTATAAAAATCAAGCATACACGTTAAGGGGTAGTGCTGGTGGAGGCACTCGGAATGACTGACCCTGGCAAGGGAGGAACTGGCTCTAGAAATAATTTGACTTTCTTAGGTATAGCAATAGAAGTAGAAAATTTATCCCACCATTTGATGTAAACACGGTGAGCCAAGAGGGTATCAAAATTCCTTGTCATCAAGGTATGGAAACAGAAATTCAAGGATAAAATCCATGAAATTCTATAATATCGAATAAAATAGAAAAAAGATTCTTAAAACTTTTATGAATCAATTGAGCAAATGTATCATATTGAAGTTTATAATATCTGGGGAGAAATTAAACTTCAGGACCAAAGTCTGACATCCATTGATGAAACTAGACAGGAACTTTACAAGGTTTAGGGAGATCAAGTCATGAGAAACCAAGAATGTTGACTTTGGGGATTTCTATATAATAACACTTTATCAAAAGCATCTATATAGTCCTAGTAATTATAGTCTTCTGGGAAGAGACCTGGAGGAGGTTTTATATTAGTAAACTTACGAATACTATTTGGATGACCATATTCTTCCATAGTAACTACTTTATAAACAATAAGTTTACTATTTGATATCTTTGTCTCATAAGCTTCTAGATAGGTAAGAACTAATTTATTAGCTTCTCCAGAGTATATGTGGGTTATTTGACGATGATTGTGTCAGCTAAATTTATTCTAAAAAAGACGTGTAGAACCTTGCTTCTAAACATATTTTTTCTAGGTGTGCAAGCTTCACTTGCTATTTTTTATTTTGATATTAAATATATTCCTGGTTTAACTAACTCTTTACCTGATTTTCTCACTCGTGAATTTCTACAGGAAAATATGGACAAGGGAAAAGGAAAATTGATTACTTCTCCTAATCATCCTCCTCCTTTATACATGAAATTACCCTCAATTTGCACACACAAGCCCAATTCAAAAAAACTTCTTATAAGGATCTTGGTCCCTATGTTTAGAAGCCCATTCCTTTACATATATGTTATTTTGATTATTCTCCTGATGTTTTGGAACAAATGGATCCCAATGTTGTTGCAATGTCATAAAAGAATCTGGTCTTACCATAGATAACTGGATAATTAGAAT